>JAHDVE020007844.1:0-12703 GCA_022606495.2 Halesus radiatus | reverse complement strand
AGGTGTCTTAACGTAGCTCAATGCATAGAGGATCAGCTTCTGGTGATGTTATGGCGCGTCAGACATCTCGTATTGGGGAATACGAGGGAACTGTTTGTCGAGGAGATCGACTTGTGTCGGCGAAATATATATTTTGTGAAACGAGGGTTGTGAGGCCTCATGACACGCCTGGGAAGAGATCGCAGCGACCTTTCTTTGGCGGCCTGTCGCGATCTCCATCCAAACATATACGTACTTCTCAATAATATATGTAAACTGTAGTTTTTTATAATCTGCAATACGCTAGTTTTTCCAGTGCATCCCAGAGTGTAGGATATTAAAATACAACGTTTGTGCCCGCTGTAAGATAACACCTTCATGTATACATTCTAATATAAGTATTAATAATTAAAATACACATAATAAACGTAAGTTTTACATATTTTAACTCCTGTCGGAGTGTGATTCTTGGTGAATGGGGTCTTCGTTATGATTCAATCACAACGAGATCACCGTTGAATCTAGAGTTGCGGAAAGCTGCTGTCGCCAAGTCATTTCATTATACAGCCAGGAAAACTCCATACGTGCACCAGAAAAGGGTAGCGAGTCCACTGCCAACCTCGTCCCTCCGCCTCCCAGTAAAAACGAGTAGGAAAGCCAATGACGAATAATTGTTCCCATCGATTAATTCCTCTGTGAAAACGTCCCTTCGCTATTGAATATTGTCAAAGGTAGGCATCGATCCATGACACCTTGGAATGTGAGTCCGCTCAAACAATCCCAAAATGCCGACGCTATGCTGGGAAAATAACTCACCAACGCCAGGATAGTAGGAGAACCAGGTCTACCCTCTGAATCAACGGGTACCTTCAACATTCAAAGTCCAGTTCTTTGTCCATGAGGGATAATTAGGCGAAGCCAGACCGGCATGTTGTCTCCTTCGCTCGCCCTCCAGGTAGGTAGGGAGCCTGTGAAAGTCCACTCGCTCTCCCCTTAACCAGCGTACGCGGGATCGAACGTGAAGGTAGATGAAATCACTTATTGACATTGATTGATTATGATTTAACTCAATAAAAGACAATTGTACAGGTAGGTATCTATTGAAAATTATCATAAGTACCTAAATATATTTCTGTAAAATAGGTATTTTTGAATACTTAAAGGTTGACTACTTGTATTGAGTGACGGTAATTACACTGTCGATAGTGCCTGTGTGAAGATAAACTGATGTGTAACGAGATGTTATCATAAAATACTTAATGAAGTTATATGTACCCGCTCGGGTATCTTAAAATGTATTTGCATACCGATATATCAGAACGGTTCTGATCCAGTTTACAAAATATTTATCCAATTTAGACTCTGTAACGTGATTAGATTTTTGTTAATGTTGGGAAGCTGGTTAATGTAGTTGTTAGTAAATTAATAAAACTTACCATACTTCTTAGTGCATATCCAAAATATCTTCGTTTAATCACAAACCCAACCCGCAAAGCAGTAACTACCATTCCCACGCGCGTATTTTTAGCATGCTAAAACACCATGCAATACCCAGACGGTATACTCTCTAAAACCCGGCTTTCACTCTCTTCTCCCAAAAACGACCCTCCTCCTCTCGACTCTCTAAACCGCCTCTCCCTGCCTACTCAAGACCGACTTCCCTCTTCCCCAACTCTCCAAAACCGACTATCACCTCGTCTTCCGAACCGATCACGTCCATACTCCACAACTGACTGTCTCGACTCTCTCTCCCGAACCCACTACCTCCCTGCTCCACCACTGACTGTCTCGACTCCTCTCCCGAACCGCCCACGTCGCTACTCCACAACTGACCCTCTTCCCGACCCGACCACGTCCCTAGTCCCCGACTGACTGTCCCGACTCTCTCTTCTCTCCCTTCCAACCGACTGTCCCTTATCTCCCTTAATACCGACTCCCCGTTGTTCCTTGCACAGGTCCGTATTAGGTATCCTTCGCCAACTTAACAAACTTATAATTCTTTTAAATTATCTCTTTTAAACCAACTATTTTGAGTAAGATATTTACTTACTGGTTGATCCCACTATCAAACCAAAATAGGTACCGTTCCTTCTAGATTGCTTGGTTTAGAAATCCGCTCAGGCAATAATAACAACAATAAATGGACCACTTACACAGCGCCGTCTTCGCGAGAAAATCACCTCAAGGCGCTTTACAACATAATTTATCTAACCCATACCTTATCACTTAGACTTATATCTAATAACTTACATATCAGATTTATCACTAATGATTCATAACTATAAAATACTTATTCAGACTTATAACTAGTGATTTACATCTAAGACTTATATACATAGCGACTTACAACTTAGACCAGTAGCTGGTGACTTAAAACTAGATAAGTTCAATTTCATAATCGAAGTCATCAAGCCTATACTATATCCTACTTTATTCTTCAAAAAAAACCGTAAATCTGAATGCAGAATAAAAGGCTGTTTCTCAGTGGCGCTTGACACCGAATCACATTCGAGATCGACACTGGTCTCTTAATACGCCTCTGGAAATATTATAAAAACAACGCCCGTCCAAGGCCTGACCGCTTCTCACTAATTCCGTCACTAACATGATAATTTATCGTCTCCAGTCCTAAGGGTAGGTAGAACATTCCAGCTCATTTCTAAAATCAATAATTAATTACTGCTTTTCTAGAGATGTCACATTAACTAATTCTTAGACGCCCTCTCTCCATTATTTCTACACTTTCAAAATTCCAGGGGCGTCCCCAAGATTTATACACGGGTCGTTCAAAAATCCTTATTTCATTTGTTTTAGTTATTTTAGATGAGGCACCAGTATGCGGTTTCGAACCATAGCAACTAGTTAATTTTAACATAAACTAAACCGTGTTGATTCTATTTAGTATGCAATTTAATATGCTCGTAAATCATTATATGTACCCAAAGTGGTACTCTAGACAAGCCTGCCCTTTTCCAAATACGTAATTTACGCCGAAATTGCACAACTCTCCAATCTAATTAACGGTTATTTCGGAGATCTTTTTCATTGCCGAGTTCATCTCACCTACCGTCACTGGAATATTTCTGGGTCATTTGATACTTTACCCTCTTCAATGGTCCCTGTCTCGTCTGCACGTTTTCTCTGAAGTGTCTAGTTTCTGTAGTGTCTTTAAATTTTCAGAATGTTTGTTTAACTGCCTCAATTGCCTGCGTTATTTCCGTGAAAAGGAACAAAGTAAGAATTCACAAGTTATAAATCATTATTAAGGGATGTGTTTACAATAAATCCTACCTCTATGAGTTCCATGAAACTCTGGTATTTTTTATTTAAGAGACCCATAAATTGTCCGTGCGGCCACCCGTACTCTTCGAGACTTCAAATTTCCATGAATTATTTTAAAGAATAAAGAAAAATACGTTCTTATTAAAACTCAAATCCATCACAGTAGTATTTATAAATCTTCATTTAAAAGTGAATAAAAAATTAACTCATCAAAACACCTTGTTTCCATTGCATTTGGAACATCTGACGTCAGGTGCGCATTCTATTTTTGGTTTTTTGTGCACATTTTTATTTTTCGGTTTTGTTTTGTATTTTAAATATGTATTTTTTTATTCCATTAGGAACAAATGTTTATTAATTGTTTTTGTTTTTAATTGGTAGAATTCTATTTAATTATTATTTTTTTTAATTTAAAATAAATCAAATCTAATAACGCTATCATTACCTAGAATTTTAATTATTTTCTGACTCGATTCGATTTTATCGATAATAAATCATTATTTTTAAAAACTCGTCCAAATTAGAATTGGGTGGGAGTAAAGAAAATCATGTAAATTAGTCGTCGCAATGTGAAATAACCGCAGTTTGAAAATGACTTTGAGCGCCGAAACAGCTGTCAAAATAACTGAAAATACATGCAGAACTTTATGATAACATTATTAATTTTTTTTTTTTGATAGAAAGCAGTCACTGAACGTCAATTGAATGCATTCCACAACCTTATATACTCCTACCACCAGCAGATTAAATTCACATTAGAGATAGGCAACAATTCAACCTTAAACTTTTTAGATCTCACCTTATCTGTCGTAAATAATAAAATAAATTTTAATATATTTCGTAAACCCAGCTACACCGACATTGTTATACATAATACATCCAATCATCCTTTTTCTCATAAACACTCCGCGTTTCATTCAATGGTCCATCGTTTGGTCACGATACCGTTATCAAATACTAATTTTTCCAACGAACTAGCATTAATTAAAAAAATAGCTATAAATAATGGATATGAGTCCGATTTAATTGATACAATTTTAAGTAAAAAACAAAAACAAATAGCCACTAAAAACTTCTTATTCGCTAATCCACATAAAATTAACACTATTAACAATCTTAGTTACCAATGGCGGCGTATTTTATTCATTAATCATTTTTCTTCCTGCAGTGTAAAAAATCTTCCTTCTGAATTAAGACCTGCATTTTATACAAATAATAATTTAGGTAAATTTTTAATCAACTCAAAAGATAAAGACGACAAGCTTAGTCACTCGGGAATATATAAATTAGATTGTAATGATTGTTCAGCATTCTATATTGGCAAAACAACACGCAATGTCAATATTAGAATTAAAGAACATCTTAGATGCCTAAATAATAACGGTTTTTCAGAATTCGCCAATCACCTTATTGATAAAGATCATACCTTCAATCAAAGCACTGGTGCTAATATTCTTCATAAAAATGGTCATGGAAACAGATTGAATAATTTAGAATCACTAGAAATAAAGAAAGCTGTTAAAACAAAAATAAAATTCTTAATAATCAACTAAATGTGTCCAATAGCCCAATATTAGGTATATTCCCTATAATCTCGTAAAATTTCCCATCCCATAATCACCTGTTCAGTTATTCCCTGGTATTCCATTATGTGCACTTCTGTCTCTTTCGCTCGGTTATTTCTATTTCATGCTATTTCATGCTATCTCATTTTTTCTTTGTTCTATGTTATGTTCTGTCTTATTCTATTTTGTATATATAAACACACACTATGTATTTTTGATCAGTTTAATTTTTGTACCCTGAAGATGCTTATGTTAAGCGAAACCGGTCGGTCGTAATAAAATTAAATAAAATTCTCGTGGTTATAAACAAAGTTATTGTTTTATTTTCATTATTAAATTTGATTAGATATAAATTATAAAAAAAATGTTAACTTTAGTTAAAAAAAAAAAGTCTTTCCATCATTGGATACCAGTGACGTGCATTAACCTATGACCAAGAATAGGCTGTGTGTAGTTTTTCATGTTAAGTTATGAGTTGTGCATTAAATAATTGAAAAATATCAAAAACTTGAATAAATAAATGTACAAGTTCGTTATCAAATTGATATTAGAAATACATTTTGATCTGAAGTATGTTGTCTTCTTAAATTTTTCAATAATTTTATTTTTTTGTCTTTTTTTTGAAGGTAGGCATAGCTTTTCCGCTTCTATCTACTGCACGCCACTGGTGGATACAGACTTTTGTACAATTACTAATTATATGTGCCACTATAGCTTGGCTTTTAATTAGCTAAATAACTAGCTACTCATTTCATCTTTGAAATGTGTTCGTCACATTCAAATATTTTCACGTATAGCAGTCTGTTTTAAAGAAATTAGGCAAAACATCATTTTTTTATAAATTTTCTAATTTAGCTCTGTGAATTTCATTTCCTTTTACATATTTTTTTTATTTATGACTTTTTCGATGCATATATTTCTGAAATACAAAAAAAATCGCCTTTTCGTGAAATTATCTACCTTACAAAATAGCTAAATAGCTCAGTTTAATCATATTAGTGTCGGGAAGGTTTAGAGAGTAGTTTGCATGAAATCCAATAGGTAAAACTGTTTCTAGAACGTTTTAAAATTAGTATGAAAAACATTAAACCCACCATGTTGCATTGAGGTTAACCCATAGACATAAAAACTCTTGTTAGCCACAGATTACATACTCGAAAGAAGATGGTTTGTGTGGGTAGAATATTTTAAAAATGGAAAATACAAGCAGGTACGTACTTAAGAACTTTATTATTTATGATTTTATTAGAATGTTTGGAATGAAATAAATTTTTAAATTACTGTTTCTTCGTTTAGAGAGAGCAATAGTCGTCACAAGCCATTACTGTCACTGTCAAATCAATTAAGTTGCTTCTTTATTTTATTAGTTTCTATTTAATCAAAATTTGTACATAAATATTACTTAAATAATAATTACAAAAAATTATAAGCATGAAGCATTTAATAGAAGGAATATGTAACTATAAAGGTCTGTTCACATCTACTAGCACCGCACAGTGCAGAACAGTACAGTGCAGGAAGGGGCACAGACGCAAGTATTCAAATTACACCATGCAGCACAGCACAGACACGAGTGCAGCTGTCAAATGAGCTTTAGCGTATGTTCTTATATTGATTATTATTTTATTACCTATACACCCTGATGAATTAAACAACTTTTTCGCTATCCTTCTTCTTGGTTTTAGCAATTGACGGTGACGCCAAGATGGCGGTGTTAACGATGATGTTTCCATACTAACTGCGCAGGCACAGATGTCACCAGCAGCCGCCAGTACCGCCAAATATTCTAACCGACAAGCTCATCCTGTGCTAGCCCATGCATGCGCAGATACATTACGCTTACGTACGCTGTAATATGAGTGTGCTCATAGCTAATGTAAATAACTGAAGTTGTCTTGTCTGCACTTTACTGTTCTGCACTGCGCGTGTGCAGTTGCGAATAGACTTCACCGCATATATTATAAGAATAATCTCACAGTGTTGATAGTCCTCCTCTCTCGGGTTTCCTGTTCTGAGGTGGCCTGCATTTTTTGTTTGCTTGTACTAAGTATCTAGTTGTTCTACATTGTATTTATGACGTGTTATTATTTTCAATTGACTTGTAAGGGCATTTTTGTTTTTGTTTGTTTTTTGTTTTTGTTTGTTTGTTTTTTTTTAAATTATTTAGATTCTTAGCATAAAATTTGATTTGTGTCTCTATTAAAAAGATGTATTCCATTTAGGAATAACCAGTATATTTTAGACTTATTTAACTGGTCGAGAATTTATGTTGTGGAGGATTTAGATAATTTTTTTTACAGTTTAAACAAAACATTTTTTAATACTTTTTTGTGTATTGAGAATTTAACGGTATTAACATTTAGAATAAGAAACTCTAATCCAATTTTTAATATTTTTTTTAAATCAATAATAACGTTCAAACTTAATTACCAGAAAGTTTTTAAAGTTAAAATTTTATCAAATTTTCAATCTTTCAAAGCACGCCAAAACGCTCCAAATGTATGGCCGGTCGGTTATGATCAGTTCTGATGTTAGAATGTTAAATGTCAAAACAAGGATGAACTAAACACAAATAATAACATTGTGTATCTTTTTAGAATCTTTATCTCAAAGAATAATAACAGTATTGAGAATTAACATTATGATAATATCCATACTGAAAATTGGTTTGCTCATGAATACTGTAATTTATAATAGTTTTTTTTTAATATTAAACAATAATATTAGAGATAAAGCCATCCGAATTAAATGTAAATTTAACGACAACTAAAAAAAATACGTATTTAAAATACAAAACAAAACCGAAAAATAAAAATGTGCACAAAAAACCAAAAATAGAATGCGCACGTGACGTCAGATGTTTGGCCTAATGGTACAAAATTTTTGAACTTTTATTTAAAAGTCGTATTGAACACCCTAAGTAGCTACTGATCGTACCGAACTAATCCTACTGATTTTTATATAACCTCTCATGGTGACGGCATTATCCCACGGATTACCTCAGGCAGTAAAGGTTAATACAATGAAAGCCTATAAAAAGGGTTGAGTGGATATCCAACCCGTATAAAAACGTATCAATACCTTCCTGTTGTGTTTTCATTATTTTCTGTATGTACCGACCTACGCTAGAATACATTTGTGTAAAGCACGTCAATGATGGGGAGAAATAAGGAATTTTCTCACGTTTGCTTGTTTTTGTGTGCAATATAGTTGTGAATGATGAATACTTGGAGCAGGTCGACGGGTTTATATTTTTGGGAAGTTTTTTTTGCACTCCACACAGGAGGACCAATTTCTTTAGGGATGCTGTGTGGATGATGTAAAGTCTTCTAGAGAATAGAAAGGATCAAACCTGAGTCTTGAAATAATCCCACAGCCGAGCTGTTGAATGCAAAAACGAGTCATAGAAGCGATACATTCTCAAGTGGCAAATGTCAACCATGTAAAAATGTTGCCGAACGGGTCAATGACGCTAGTTCCTCAGAATATCTTCCATTGAAATACCGGTAGAACGAAGACAGCATTCCTACCTGACGCCTATACTCCAAAGATTACAGTTCATTTGTTAAGATAGGTGAATCTATCAAACGGACCACCCATTTCTGCACAGTTTGGTAACGAGAGATGTATATACTGATAGGGATATTGAAAGAAGGGTGAATTAAGGAAACCTCATTAACAGGGGACTGAACGCAATTGGCGCTGGCAAAGATTTATCCAAGGAAGCCAAGCGACCAGTCTACAATGGCGTACTGATAACCATGGTGTATGACAGTGCGGCATGAAACTGGGAAAGTATGGATGGTAGTAGATTG
Source organism: Halesus radiatus (assembly GCA_022606495.2). Lineage (NCBI taxonomy): Eukaryota > Metazoa > Arthropoda > Insecta > Trichoptera > Limnephilidae > Halesus > Halesus radiatus. Next base: position 4,062 of record JAHDVE020007844.1, on the reverse strand, counting down.
AATGTAAATTGGGGCGGAGTCTCCATATTCATAAAAGATTCCTTAGAATACCATGTTATTAATAACACGTGCGACTCCGACAATAACTTTCTATGGCTTCATGTAAACAAGCTCAATATAAAAATAGGCTTAGTGTATAAAAAACCAAATACTGTTTTCAAAGACTTCCTGGAGACACTATCCAGTCATCTAGAATCATACAAAAGAGGTATTGTATTTGGAGACTTCAACATAAATCTGCTTGACCCAACCAATACACAAACTTGTAAATACAAAAATACTATTAAATTAAATAATTATACTCTTTTGAACAAAATAAACAAAAAACACGCCACACGCATCACAGAAACTACAAACACAATCATAGACCATATACTTACCGATACAAAACTATCATACTCATTAACGAACTGTGATAATTCCATATCTGATCACAATATACTACTCCTTGATATAATCCACACATATGTTAAGAACACATCCTTAAAGTCGTCCCAAAAATATACACAAATTAATCTTGATAACCTAAAGAATGATATCATCCAACATCCTTTTAATCTTAATATGAATGCTGAATCGGTATCAAATTATGATAATCTTGTAAACTACCTTAGAAATAAAATTAATTCCAATAGCACCACTAAAATTATAACAAAAAATATAAATAACCCAGATTGGATAACCAAAGACCTTATAAAATTAATCAATAAAAGAAATAAACTACATCTGAAACTAAAAAGACAACCAAACAACATATTATTGAAAACAGAACTCTTAAAAGCAAGAAATAACATCACTACCGAAAAACGAAACTTAAAACAAAGGCACTACAGTGATCTTTTTAAAAAATGCGAAAATAACAGTAAAAAAACTTGGAAGTTAATGAACAATATTCTTAAGAACCAATCTAATACTGCGCATAATTTTTGTACTAAATTATTAATTAATAATGAAATAATCACTAACAATGAAGAGATATGCGACAACTTTAACAATTTCTTTTGCAATATTGGCTCCTCCTTAGCTGATAATATACGTAATAAAGTCGTAGATAAACCAACCAATGAAATAACATTAGTACATAATAGTATAGAATCTTTATATCTTAAACCCACAACGGAATTAGAAATAAGCAAAATATTAAAATCATTAAAATCAAATGCGAGTGCCGGTTACGATACAATAAATTATAAGACAGTGCTATGTCTCTCCACGGAATTGGTTCCTATATTATCAAAATTAATTAATCAATGCTTCAAAGAGGGAACTTTTCCAGACGCATGTAAAATTGCCAAGGTGATACCAATTCACAAAGGTGGGTCCAAAACGAACACCTCAAACTACAGACCCATCTCAATCTTGCCAATCTTATCTAAAAATTTTGAACGTGTAATTTACGAAAGATTAAACAATTTTCTGTTAAAAAAATCATTCTTTTATAAAAAACAATATGGCTTTAGAAAAAAATCGAACACACTAGCGGCAATAAACGACTTAATCAGTAAACTTAGGAGCGGCATTGATGGTGGAAATTATATTTTATCTATACTAGTTGACCTTCAAAAAGCCTTTGATACAGTAAGCCATGATATACTTCTCAAAAAACTTGAGAAAATTGGTGTAGTTGGTCCTGCTCTTATTCTATTTCAATCATATCTTAGTAATAGAAAACAATTCGTTAGCATTAACAATCAAAATAGCAACCACCTTCCAATAAACTATGGAGTTCCGCAAGGATCCATACTAGGACCTTTACTGTTCCAAATTTACATCAATGATATTTCGCAATTAGATATAAACGGTGAACTTTTTCTATACGCAGATGATACTGCAATATTCTACTGGGGTAAAGATCTAGACATCTTACTAGAAAATGCACAAAGTGACCTAGAAAAAATTTACAGTTGGCTCCAATCAAATATTCTAACAATGAACATTAAAAAAACAGGATACATGATTTTAAGCTCAACCTGTAAAATAATTCCTCCTCATGTACCCTTAAAAATTGAAAAAAACGATTTGCAAATCTTGATACAGGAAAAATATCTTGGGCTGTGCATCGATAAGCATTTAACTTTTAAACAACACATACAAGATGTTAAAGATAAAATAACACCCTTGATTAACGTATTTAGCCGGTTATCATATCTATTACCAATTAAATTAAAAAAAAGTCTATATTATAGTCTCGTACACTCACATCTAAATTACTTAATTGAAATCTGGGGAAATGCGTATGAAACATACATTAATGAATTACAGGTAATTCAAAATAAGGTAATCAAAAAATTATTTCACTACGGACCCAAAACATCCACAAAAAATTATATTCGGAAACAAAACTGTTAACATTAAGAAAACTATATGAATACAATATATGTCTACTTATATACAAAATAAATAATAAACTCATACATACAAATACAGAATTTATTAAAACGTCACAAGTACATAAACATTTTACACGACAACACGATAACATACATTTAAACACCATCCATACCAACTATGGTAAGCAATCCATTAGTTACGAGGGAGGCAAATTGTATAATTGCCTTCCAGATGACATTAAAAATGAAAAAGTGTGAGTAAATTTAAAAAAAAATTATTCATTTTTATTCATAAACAAGAAAATAGTGAAAGTGTATAGAATTGTATCTTATAATAATATTGTATGTAGTGATTAATCGAATTGTATGTAATTGAAAATTCTAGTTAAGTAAGTGAAAATGTTATTTTCTTTTTTCTGGAATAAAAAATTAAAAAAAAAAAAAAATGCTGTATGGGGTTAGTACAGTGCTGGGGAATGATACATGGTAAAGTTAAAAAGGTATATGAAAAAGGTGTATAGTGTATAAGTGTTTGTGCATGTGTGTGTGTGTGTGTATGTGTGTGTATGTGTGTGTCTGCGTGAGTATGTATATATACCTATATGTCTGAATAGTGCTATGTACTGGAGAGCTATGATTGCGCATTGATGTTATGAGTAATACATTTCTTAAGTGGCGTTAGGAAGTCAACAAATATGTCGAGATTTAGGTTGGGACGAAGATTATTAAATGTTTGGAGAACGCGGGAAATTTGTTTGTTGTTGTTTAATGTGTAAAATAGTTTGATGTAGTGAGTACGTTTCGATGGTATGTAAAGGTTAATAAGAGATAGGAGTTCAGGACAGTCTATTACATTATTTAACATTTATACAAAGTTTAAACTATTTTAGCTTAACTTCGTTTAAAATGCGGAAATCCTAGCATTTCCATACCTTTCTTAGTTATGTATTGTACCTATGTGATTTACAAAATTTAATTGTATGTTAAACATAACTTCACAACTTGTTTACATATTGTATTTTAAATAATTAAAAATTGGAATACAGCTGTAAAACTCATTTTGACCATCCAACAAATAGGGAAACAAGTGACTAAATGATCTGAAAGTGGGTCTTCTAGTATCTGTAGAGTAAATCCAGTATAATTTTCTGAGACGTATAATTATAACTTTATATTATACGTCTGTTATCAGTGAACTATTTTCACAAAATTAGTCAAATGAAACGTATGCTGATGTATTCGGTGTGAACCCTATTGACTGATGTGATTTAGATAGGAATTACTTAACTGGATGTGACTAGTGTGAAATGAGTGGGAATACAACCACCCGGAAACTACTTAATCGAAATTCGTATCCTGGTGGCACCTTAAATATTTTTTTGTGTATATTTATATTGAATTATTCGAATATTATTGATTGTAAATGAAATGAGGTAATAACTGTATCTGACGTAGTTATTTAATGTTAGGTAAAATTTACCATTGAGATGTTTATTTTAAAGTACAACAGTAAAGGTCACATAGCGTCTCACTATGCACGGTGAAACGAAATATTCTGGCTTAGAGATAAAGAAGAAGATAACGTGCAAGCGCATGCACTTCTCCTCTTCGTTTCTACGCCATTGAGTGGCGTTTTTTTCGTGCCTAACCCGATGAGGTGTCACTGACCGAAAACGAAACATTTCCCCGAATCCTGCCAATCCTACCGCTTGCCTGGCGATGGTATCGGCCC
>JAHDVE020007843.1:0-18374 GCA_022606495.2 Halesus radiatus | reverse complement strand
CGAAGAAATACAAAAAAAGACATCAAATAATGGAGATGTTATATTACCCCATTCATTTAAAATTTTAACGAAATGATAACATTAGAAGCAAAAGCAACACAGATAGATGATCTTCTTGACAAGATGGCAGAGGAAGTACAGCTCGACGCCACAAGATACGAACGGATGAAGACTAGTTATGAAGCTGTAAAGGATTGGATTGAAGGAGATGAAAAGTTTTTCAAGCCATATAAATATGACGTTTATCCTCATGGGTCTGTAAGAATACTCACAACAGTTAAACCTATTGGAAAAGATGAATTTGATTTGGATATTGCAATCCATTTGAAAAGTGACACTCCTCATACTCCTCACATTATATATAATGAGCTCAAAAGAAGGCTTTCAGAAAAAAAAACGTATAATGATATGATGGAATTAAAAAACCGTTGTATAAGATTAAAATATGCCGGAGATTATCATATGGATATTTTACCTGGCATTCAAGAAAATGAATATAATCAAAACAAATTAAAAGTTCCCGATCGCGAATTGGGTTACTGGGTTAGCAGTAACCCAAGAGGATATGCAGATTGGTTTATTGGAAAGGCTAATTTGGTGAAGGAAAGTTTGCTTGAAAAAGCATTGAGAGCGGAAAAATTACCTGTCGATAATTTTGAAAACAAAAAACCATTACAACGAGCAGTTCAATTGATTAAGAGATATCGGGATATTTACTTTCAAGAAGATGATACCTATAAAACATCAAGTATAATTTTAACTACAATTGCAGGACTCTTTTATCAGGGAGAGGAAAGTATTTTTGATACCGTTGATAATATTGTGAAAACTATTCAATCTAAAGTTAATCAGCCATTAAGTCGATTAAAAGTTTTAAATCCAGTTAACGAAAATGAAAATTTTACTGATAAATGGGATAAAGAACCTGAATACTATGGGTCATTTAAGAAATTCGCAAATCATTTACATAATGAGTGGCAAAAACTTAAAGCTGAGCATGGAGTTATAGAAGAAGGAAATATCATGAAAGGTCTATTTGGTGATGAGATTTTCAGAAAGGCTCAAATAAATCAAGTCAACTCTATTGAACAGATAAGAGGTAATAAAACTTTAGGGACAGCACGGAATAGTGGAATTTTATCCTCCATAAGTTCTGTTGGTACAGTGGGTGTGAAATCAAACACATTCTTTGGGGATTAATGAACGAAATATTTCGAAAACGACATAAAACTATTGCCGAGCAAATCGTTTCCATAAAAAGTAAGTTTCCTCAATTTGAGACTGTCTTTATTTCTTATGTGGGCTTAAAAGTAACAGGTGTGTTACAGCCAACTTCACGAAGCAGGCAATATGGTTTTGTATTGAAATATAATTTGAACAGTAGTCCAAAAATAAAAATAACTTCACCAAAACTTCAAAAAAATAGTAAAGGAGAAGATATTCCTCATCTGTACTCAGGTGAAAATCTCTGTTTGTACCAACCTAAATATTGTGAATTTCGAGGTACAGATTTTTTGTGTGACACCATTATTCCATGGACTTCTTTATGGCTATATTATTATGAAATATGGCTTTTGACAGATGAATGGCTCGGGGGTGGCGAACATCCTTAATAAATATTATTTAGATTACAAGTATAATATTAGGATTGGGATAATGTAAATACAAACAGAGGTGGGTCGTCTGGAAGTTGGAGACAAATGACACACAACAAGATAATAGGAAAATCAGCAAGAAATGAGCAAAGTGGGAGAATGTGCGTATATCTTAGATTCACAGTGGAATGAAATTTGTATTGTCAGAATAGAGAAAGTTAAAATTATACTATTCCAAAATATTACAGAAACATTCGCCATTGAAGAAGGTGATGATAATTCACAAAACTGGCAGAAAATTCATACTGAATGCTATTCTGTACAGTTGAAAAAAAATCAGGAAAAATCTCACCAGAAATACTGAATTGGTGTGTGAGTGGTTCAAAGTAATCGAATCCAATAAGAAACAGAAAGAGATTCCCCGCTAAAAATCTTTGCTACAAATTTTCTATGTACAAAATGGAATACGGTTTTTCTGTACTATCCAGTTTGGAACGTCCGACAACAGAAAATTCCATCTGGGAGTAGAATCCGACGGCTTGTTCGTTCTGTTCGTTGACATCTACTTTATGCATATGTAGTTTCGTTAGTGGCATAGCTCAACAAGGGTGCGAGAAACAGGAAAGTGCCCCACACTACAGCTCGAAAATAGCCGTCACACCGTTAGGTACTACACTAGTTAAGAAAATAATGAGACTTGAAATTGTATCTAGTTGAAAAAAGTTATATCTTTGTCGTAAGCTAATCAACCTGCTCAAAGCGGAGCAAACCAAAGAAGTTAACTCGTTACTTATCCGTTACCTATTCTGAATCTGTCGCACCGCAAAACATTGATTCAGAGAGCAATAATCCAAAAGCATAGTTTTGTTACCAAACTGTTAACCGACCAGTTACCGAGAGGTTACCGATCAAAACAGGCAATAAAACGCAGCATGACAGTGTAGTGTAAAGATTATTATGTACTGAACTGCTGTGATTTAGACTACAAGGAGCGCTTATAAAACAGGTAACTTTGCCGCTGTAAACAACGGCAAAGAGCTAAAAAATTATAAGCGTATGAAAACAGAAAAATTCAAGGTTTTGCTTTACCTCAAAAAAAGCTCCCCCGACAAGTCGGGCAAGGCCCCGATCATGGGGCGCATCACTGTGGGTAAAACGATGGTGCAGTTCAGTTGCAAACTCTCTTGCACTTCCACGCTGTGGAATCCACGTGAGAGTCGTCTGAACGGCAAGAATAGCGAAGCTATGGCAACCAATGAAAAGTTGGATAAGTTGATGCTCTCCATCAATGAAGCCTACGGTACATTAATTGAGCGTAATCAGCCATTCGATGCCGAAGCCGTCAAGAATCTGTTTCAAGGAAGTGTCGATACCCAGATGACCCTGCTGAAACTTTTTGACCGCCATATCGAAGAGGTCAAAGCACGTGTAGGCATCGATGTATCTCACCGCACCCTGCCTAACTACCTCTACACCCGAAAACGATTGAGTGAGTTTATCAAGAAGAGTTCCAACGCCTCCGACCTTGCATTCAGCCAACTCAACGAACAGTTTATCCGTGAATTTCAGGATTATATTATCATTGACAAAGGATATGCCGTAGAGACTGCACGCCACTATCTGGCTCTATTGAAAAAAATCACCCGAATCGCCTTTAAGGAGGGACACGCTGATCGGCACTACTTTGCCAACTATCCGCTACTCAAACAGAAAGATAATCCTCCAAGAAGCCTTAGCCGTGAGGAGTTTGAGAAGATACGGGATTGGGAGTTCGAGGAGCACCGATGGTCACACATTACCACTCGTGATCTGTTTATGTTCGCCTGCTATACTGGCACTGCCTATATGGATGTGGTAGCCATCACAAACGATAATCTATCGAAAGATGACGTTGGAGACTTGTGGCTCAAATATCAGCGAGGCAAGAACGGCAAACTTAGTCGGGTGAAATTACTACCCGAAGCCATTGAGCTAATCGAGAAGTACAAGAATAAATCAAGGGAGACACTATTCCCCAAAATCGAGCATGACTCACTGAAATGGAATCTTCATAGTATCCGCCAAATCGTTGGTATGCAAGGACCTCTGACCTACCACATGGGACGGCACTCGTTCTCAAGTTTGATTGCTCTGGAGGGTGGAGTTCCCATTGAAACCCTTTCTAAAATGCTCGGTCATTCGGATATAAAAACCACGCAGATATACGCCCGTGTTACACCGAAGAAGCTCTTCGAGGATATGGACAAGTATATCGAAGCCACCCAAGATTTAATATTAACCCTTTAAAACCAAACCAAAATGCGAAGCACGTTTAATGTATTATTCTATATCAACCGCAACAAAGTAAAAGCGGACGGAACAACGGCTATTTTATGCCGTATATCCATTGATGCCAAGAAAACAGTTATTACAACAGGTATCTATTGCCGAATTGAAGAATGGAACGGCAAGAAGGGAGAACTCAAAACAGAGAGAGGTAATGTAGAACTCAAAGCGTTTCATAAGCGAGTAGAACAAACTTACCAAATTATCCTTGCCGAACAGGGCGTTATCAGTGCGGAATTGCTCAAAAATACAATTCTCGGAGTAAACACCACCCCAACCATGCTCTTGCAGGCAGGCGAAGAGGAGCGGGAACGATTACTACTACGTTCTGTTGAGATTGACTCCACCTCTTCCTACCGGCAATCCAAGGTTACCCAAAGTAATTTGCATGGGTATCTGCTCACCTTGAAGATGAAAGATATTGCCTTCACTGCTATTACCGAAGAGTTTGGCGAGGGGTACAAATTGTTTCTCAAGAGCAAGGATTACAGTTCGAGCCATATCAATCATTGTATGACTTGGCTGAACCGACTGATCTACATTGCTGTTGACAGAGAGTTGTTACGATGTAACCCGATTGCCGATGTCGCTTATGAGAAGAAAGACCCGCCCAAGTTGCAACACATCAGCAGAAATGAGTTGAAGCTAATCATGGAGCGACCCATGTCCAACAAGTTGCAGGAGCTGACCCGCAGGGCATTTATATTTTCTGCATTCACCGCCCTTGCATACGTGGATGTAAAGAGGTTATACCCTCGTCATATAGGTAAAACAGCGGACGGGAGGCGATATATACGGATCAACCGCAAAAAAACCGAAGTAGAGGCATTTATACCTCTGCACCCTGTTGCCGAGCAGATTATGTTACTATACAATACTACGGATGACAACGCTCCGATCTTCCCGCTGCCCAATCGGGATATGTTGTGGTATTGCATCAACGAAATAGGCTTTCTGGCAGGTGTAAAGGGCAATTTGAGCTACCATCAAAGCCGCCACTCGTTCGGAACACTCTTATTATCAGCAGGTATCCCGATTGAAAGCATCAGCAAAATGATGGGGCATACAATATCTCCACAACGCAGGTCTACGCCAAAGTTACGGACGATAAAATATCTGAGGATATGGACAGGCTTATTGAACGAAGAAAAACAATGCAAAATAACGCAACCCAAACCGAAAAGCTATGAAAAACAGAACAATTGCAATAAGCGATAGCGGAACAGTAAACGTTCCTAATAAAGATGATAGAATGACCATTTGTGAAATTGCCGATCTGTTCGGAATCTTTTATCAAACGGCGAAAACGAATATCCGTGCCATTGAGAAATCGGGCGTTGCCGAAGGCGATTATTCCATGAGCGGAACAGTTGAAGGAGGGCAAGTCTATCCCGATTATTACGGCTTGGAGATGGTAACGGCACTTGCTTTTCGGGTACAGTCCGAAAAGGCTGAGATTTTTCGCAGGTGGATTGTGAAAAAAGCAATGCGGCAAGAGTTAACAGCAATACCTATTCTGCTCACTCAAAATGCCATGCTTAACTGATAACAGGCAAACAAAAAACAGGCTTCGGGATTAGAACCCGAAGCCTGTTTTTTAGTATACATTGATGGACAAGAGTTTACTCCAACTCTTTGAAATAGTTTTTATCCAATATCCGCTGAATATCGGATTCACGATACAAGGATTTTCCGCCGAATTGAAAATAAGGGATTTTACCCTCGGTACGATACACCTGTAACGTCCTGCGGCTTATTTTCAACTTCTTGGACATCTCAACGTCGGTCAAAAATCGCTCCCCGAACAAAGACGGTTTGCTGACCGTCAGGGCGAGTTCGATTTTATCCAACATCGCATCGAATGAACGAAAAAACTTTTTTACCCGTTCAGCTTTTCGTGTTACAATATCGTTATCCATTTTGTTGCCCTTCCAAATCCTTAATGAGCCTCACAACATCTTTTCCCTTATAATAGATCTTGCGGCTGATCTTTGTGTAGGGCAATGCTCCGCTGTCACGATACGCTTGAAGTGCACATTTGGATATACTGAGCATTTGGCACACATCCTGATTATCGAGCCAATCTTCAAGCCCCTTACTGGTGCTTCGTTCACATAGTTTATCCACCTGTCGGACAAACAGTTCAAATCGTGTCATCATAGCCTCGAATGTACGGGCTTCTATATATGTTATCTCCATATTAATTATTTTTTTCGTTAATACTTTGATTGTGGGACAACAAAGATAATCCATTGAAATGTATTATGTATCAGCCTTCTATGGGCTGGTAGCTTGTGTCCGGGTTTGTCTATGCCTAAAACCGTTTATCGATTGGGGCGGCGTTAAAATTTGCTGCTTTTCTACTCCCTTTTTGCATTATGGGTGAGTAAAGGAGATTTTTCCTACCTGTTTCTCATCTAATTTCTTCCCCTTTTGCGGAATGCCAACTTAGCCTATTGAGTATTCGATTTCAGGCGCAAAGGTGTTTCCGTGTTCTTCACGCCGCTGCAAGGTCAAGCCCTACGGGTTTGCCAAAAAATCTTCCTCTTTCCCTCTTTGCTTATTCGGGCGAGCGTATTTATTCGTCAAAACCTTGCATCGGCTAAACACTACCTTTTTTATGCTCCCGAAACTCGAACACTCCTCACCGGCTCCGATACGGCATAACGTTAAAAAAAAGGTCAGAAATTATGAAACAAGCAGAAAAAAATATGAAACAACGATCCTCCTACCTTCCAATTAGCATAAAATTGGTTCTGAAAATAGCCTTTGCAGTGGCAGGAATAGCTCTTTGGGGCTGGTCATTCGTGGCGGTAGTAGCAGGGTTTTACTTTGGGTTTAAGTTGCTTAAAGGGCTTCTTTCGTGCCTTTTCTCACTTCTGTTACTACTTGCAACAGGTGTAGCAATCATTTTCTTACTAACAATCATCATCAATAATCTATAAAGCCATGACAAAAGTAATTTCATTAACCACAGGCAACGTATTCGACCGCAACGCACAGGCAGTCAAAGAGAATCAAATCGTAATCCTCGAACATACATTCGCTACTCGTTGGGTAGTCTACAAAATCACACACAGCCAATGGGGGTACACCTATCACGTTGTGAGCATCGAAGAACCGCATTTCGATACAGCCGAACTGTTTACACCTATTCGTAAAAAGTTTGGCATAGGTTGGTACTACAATGATATAAACCCCGAATTTATGGACGCTTTTGAAGTTGCCTTGTTGGTAGCCGAAGCCGATAAGAAGAAACAAGCCGAGCAGAACGAAGCCGAGAAAGAGCGGACAAGAATAGAGGAAGTAAAAGCAATCGGCAGCAAACGTTTTGCCGAGATATTGCCCGAAAATGCACAGGCGGTTATCGTGGCACGGCTCAAGCAGAACGAGAGCGACAGCCAAACCGACTACTTTGCAAGCAGTACACAACGCACTGTTATTTTGGGATTCTCCACGCACAAAAGGGACATCTTTTCCGAAATGCGTAAGCACGCATCCAACTTTGAGCAAACCGCCTATTTAGCCGAGTACAACGCAGAGTATGAACACCGAGAAAAATACTCGATGGGTGCAGGGTACTATTTGGGCGAAAGCAACTATCATGGTTGGATAATTGAAAAAGTATCGATATACACTCGTGAGGGTATGATAAAGGAGTTTGCCTACACCGCAGGGAACGAAGATAATATACACATCAACAAGAACAACAATACACCACCGACACCCCCAAGCGAAAAAGGAGGTACAGCCAAAGCGAACTGCACATTGGTGGAGTATTCAGCCAAAGCAGTGGCGGTATTCGGAGAAACAAGGGCAATAAAGGACGAACTATCCGCAATGGGCGGACGATTCAACAGCCGATTGACATTTAATGGCAAGCGGTTGGCAGGGTGGATATTTTCCAAATCGCAAGAACAACGCTTAGCCTGCTATTTCGGATTAGATTAATAAAATAATAACAAGGGGTGGAGCAATTCGCCCCACAATACCCAAGAAAATGACAACAACAGCCATAGCAACCAAGTTTGTAAAGTGGGATATTCCCGAATTAGACACCTTAAAAGGTTCTAAAGTGTACCTCCTTCGAGAGAAAGTAAACGCAGGGGGGAGATTGAGCCGAGAAGAGAAAAACTGGATAGCCGAAAAGGTAAATCGTAACAGCTATTTCAAAAGTGCCATACCATTAAGCGGTTACCGTTTCGACTTTTCCGAGATACTGAAAACATTTGTAGTGAAGCAATACGGCTCATACCAAGAGTACAAGGCAGTGGACAAAACAAGTTTGCGAGCCATGATATACGGAAGAATTGATAAAATAATCGAAGTAAAATAATAACAAGGGGCGGAGCAATTCGCCCCACAATACCCAAAGATATGAAAGCAACAGACCATTTCAAAAATACGATAAAAGCATATTTAGACCAACGTGCAGAGACAGATTATCTTTTCTCATTCCGCTACTCCCTGCCCGAAAAGAAGTTGGAGGATTGTATAACCTATATTCTGAACCAAGTACAGAAAAGCGGTTGTAATGGTTTCCACGATGATGAAATTTTCGGCATGGCGGTACATTTTTTTGATGAAGATAACATTGAGGTAGGCAAGCCGATAAACGCCCATGTGACAGTGAACCACGTTGTGGTATTATCAGCCGAAGAGATAGAACAGGCACGACAAGATGCCATACAAAAGGCACAGGATGAAGCATACAAGAAGATGATGCAACCAGTAAAGAACACCAAGAGAGTAGCACTAAATCCCCAACCAAGTCTATTTGACTTTTAAAATCACAAGCCATGAAACCAAAAAATAAATTCCAACAACGAGTAGTTGAAGCAAGCAAAAAACTACCCAAACTCACAAAAGAGCAAACCCAATGGGGGTATGACAACGCCATTGAGCATATCGGACGCAGAAGCGACAAAGGTGTAATTACTTGCACCAAGTGCGGTCATTCGTGGCAGGGAGATAGCGAATTGGCAAACTCTATTTTGGGGTGCGATTGCCCCAATTGCAAAGCCAAGCTAAAGGTAACAACCACCAAAAAGCAGGTGTTTAGCGGTAGTTACTACATGACCATCATAACCGCTTGCGAGGGTTTTCAAGTAATACGCACCATTATGGTTAAATGTGTAGCCAAAGTTGGCACGCTACCCGAATACACCCATTCGGAAGTGATGCAACGATGGATTGCCCCCAATGGTAAATACTGCACATTCGCACGGCTTCGGCAAACGATGGGTACGAGCTATTATGATTCGTGGATATTCCACACACCCTTAGAGTTACGCCAAGAGATTGACACCTATAACCGAATATTCACAGGAGAGGTTTACCCACGTCAAAAGCTAATCCCCGAACTCAAGCGTACAGGCTATAAAAAGGCTCTACACGGACAAAAGCCGTTGGACTTGTTCCGCACCTTACTGACCGATAGCCGTGCGGAAACATTGCTTAAAGCAGGGCAAACCAAGCTACTCAAAAGATTGATGGATAGCGGTTGGACACGCAATATAGATAACTATTGGGTATCTATCCGCATTTGTATCCGTAACGGCTACAAAATAAAAGATGCTATAATGTGGTGCGATTATGTCGATATGCTTCGCTTTTTCGGCAAAGACCTACACAATGCCAAATATGTTTGCCCCACCAACCTAAAAGCCGAGCACGACAGATATGTAGCCAAGAGAGCTAAAGCCGATGCACAGTTGGAGATTGAAAAGCAATTGGAAAAAGAAGCCGAGTATAGAGAAGCCAAAGCCAAATTCTTCGGGTTGATGTTTTCAGATGGAACTATCAGTGTGCGAGTACTCGAAAGCGTGGCAGAGATTATACAGGAGGGCAAACTGATGCACCATTGCGTAGGCTCTTACCTCTCAAAAACTGATTCGCTTATTCTATCCGCTTGTATTGATGGGAAAAAGATTGAAACCGTTGAACTTTCACTCTCTCAATTGCGAGTTATCCAAAGCCGTGGGATATGCAATAAAAACACCGAGTACCACACGCAAATTATCAACCTTGTAGAGAGCAATATAGCTCAGATTCAAGAACGATTAGCAGCATAAATAATCAGGGCGGAGCAATCCGCCCACAAAACAACTAAACCAATGACAACAAATTCAATCAACTAAAACGGCTGTTCCGTATGCGAAACAGGCAAAGAGAATTACACAACGTTTATAGCTGGAGCATTTCGGGGAACGCAATATTATCAATACGATTATCGCCACACCACCGATGGGGAGTTATTCTCTTGTATCGGAAAATCGTTGGAGGAGTGCAGAGCGAAGCGAGATAAGTGGCTTATCGACAAACAATAATATCAATACGGCGGAGAGAAATTTCCGCCGCTTCTTTTTCCATGAGCAATTAGCGGGGCGTTATGCGGAGAAAAAGAAGCAAAAAGCCGATGTGACGAGCGGGATCAGCTATTCCGCTCGTATATAAAAATCCGTCAACAAACGGATTTTTATTATTTATGACGAGGCCAACGAGTCAGCAACTTATTCGGATGATTGTTATTGTATTCGATGATTAGTTTATCATATAAACCCTGATCATGTTCATATCCCAATCTTTTTTGATATTCTGCGGGGAAAGTTATATCTGCACTGGCAATTTGAATATTTCTTCCATCCAATTGTATAGAACATACATTGCTTTGGATTAAGTTTATAACATCCTCACGCAAAAATTGCATATGATCACACTTTTTGCTATCATGGTCTATTAAAAGAATATGTTCCATAACTTATTCCTTTTCAACTTTCCAATTTGTATCATAGGAGCATGAAACAGCACAAATAAGCGTATCTGTCTTAATATCTTTTACATATAACCTCCTAAATGTACCAATAGTAATTAAGACATCGCACCTGCCAATTAATTTGTAAATCTCGCTATCAATTTCTGCCTGATTGCTAAGATAAATTTGATTCCACTTCAACCTAAATAGCACTTCATTTGAAGTGTCATATATTATGTTTCCTTGAGTTGCAATAAAGGGCAAACTACCAATATTTATATTGGCAGAGAGTATTTCCACATAAGGATGTATCTCATTAAAGATAACATTATCCATAGGTATTTTTAGTTCTCGCTGAATTATGGCTATTTCCTTATTCATGTTGTGTTGTTTTACTTTATTAGAATAGCTTATTTATCTCCTTAAATACTTTTTCGAAGTTGTCCAATGTGTCTTTGGAAAAGAAAGTTTTATCCACTCCCTTTTTTGCAAGTTCATTAGCAGGGCGGTAGTGGTTGAATCTATCCACTCCTAAATGCTGATTTATTTGGATAATAATCTGCTGTATGCCTGAATTTAAATCTGCTATATTTATATCTTTATGCTCAGTATAGGCGGAATTAAACAAATTGAGATAGTCCTGTTTTACAAACAAGTCTTCTAAATCGGCTTTAGTGTAGCCGTCCAAAAATTCATCGAAAAAGCGTATCTTATTTTTGTGTATAATCTTATCGGCAATCATGTTATCCATTTTCGCCTTGCCTTTCGGATCGGTATATGAATCGAGTAAGCAAGCTATTTCTAATTGAGAACCGCGAAGTAAGGAAATAAATGTCGCCACTTTTTCCAATCCTCCTGTCGGTACAATTGTTACGTCGCTCCTTAATCCCTCTCGTTTTTCCGCTTCCAAGATGCCTGTAAGCGTGGTAAGTATTATTAAGTCAGAAACCCCTTCAACCAGTAAGTTTTTAGGTGATATAAATAAATTTTGTGCTATATCATAACCCAAAGCAGCCTGCAATGGGAAAAGAGTATTCGGATCTTTTTCTTGTACGCTATCCGAAATGACTGAACCGTTATCTGTTTCTAAAACAGTTCTTACCCTCTGTAATTTTTCTGAAGAAATCATAAATGGAGAGTGGGTAGTGTAAATTATTTGATAGTCTTTTGACAAATCCTCTAAAAACCTCAGCAGATCAGCTTGTGCAGAAGCGTGTAAATTAAGTCCAGGTTCATCTAATAACAGGATATAGTTGGAGTTCTTATCCTCTTGAATCTTCTTAAACCAAACAAGGAATGAAAAGAACCAGTTAAATCCTTTGCTCCTATTTTTAAGTGGTAACGACACTCCTTTGTTTTTCACCCTAATATCTAAAATATGGTCTACTATGTGAGTCCCTCTATTATCGGCACGTTCTTTTTTGTCTATATGGAACGTAATGGAAAGATTCTTATTTGTTTGCCAATATTTGAACAACTCACCACTAATAATAGCCTCTGTTGCCTCTAATTCAGCCACGAAGCTCTCAAAATCATCAGATTTAATAATATCCGCCGTATTTATATCTGCTAATTCGAATAGTGCTTTAGCTGTTTTATATTCATTCGCATCTAATGATTGATTCTCTAAATTTTCAATACTTATCCTTGAGGGAAGCGTATAGTATTCATCGTAATATAGAAACTTAGGTCTTCTTGGACTAATATATTTTCGATAAACATAATTTCCTACTGGATCATTCCAGTTATCTGTATTTTCGAAATATAGAGACAATGATTTCAGCCCTGTAACATATTTTTCTTCACTATATTCTTTTACTAAAGCATCTAAGTCTGCTCGATTCTTAACTTTCAACAATTTGCCATTAAGAGCATCACTTGAAATGTCTAATTCTTTAGTTTTGTGTTCTATAAACTTTTTTCCATCAACAGAAAAAGATATAGTACGTGTGTTATTATATTTGGTTGTTAATGCAAAATCCGCAGATTTGATAATGCCTTTACACATTTCTTTCTCAACAAAGGCAATTGTATTCGGATCTATTTCATAAGTACACGTTATGGCAACAGGAATTTCTCCACTTTTATCCATTGCCTTTTTCCATTTTCGAGGATAATCATGGGTTGAATTGAATTTGAAATCCTCATCATCTTGAAAATAATTCGTTTTAGCAATAGCTTCTAATGCTGAAGTCTTACCGGATTCATTCATTCCGACAAGTATTGTAATATCATTTTCTAGTGAAAATTTCTGCTCACTCTCAAATGATTTATACTTATGAATAACAACTTCTTTTAATTTCATGGTTCTTTACACTCTTTAGATTAGATTTTGAGACAAAGATATTCATAATAAAACACATAGCAAAGAAATATTATAAAGTGTTTTCCGACAAATTACCTAAATAATTTCTTTTCAAAACTTATTAATCACCTCTGCTAAACACCAGCACCACCCTATCGGATTCAAAAATCTATTTCCTTTCCTTATTTCGTAGTGCAAGTGACTCCCTGTCGAGACTCCCGAATTACCCACCGAGGCTATTTGTTGAGTTATACTTACCAAGTCGCCCACATTTACCCAAATGTGGCTCAGATGAGCGTAGAATGAGCGAAAACCGCCTTTATGTTCAATCTCCACGAAATATCCATAGCCCGAATCGTAGCCCTTGCGGATTACCACACCATTGCCCGTTGCATAAACTGCCGTACCCATAGCTTCGGGAAAATCAACCCCTGTATGAAAATTCTGTACCTCATAAATAGGGTGTCTCCTCACTCCGAAGCCCGATGAAATACGTTTCGGTTTCCATATCGGGAAGATTACGGGGTAGTCGCATAATTCGTCAATGGTCAGTTGCAAATAATTTGCTATATACCGAAACTCTGTTATAGAATAAATCGACCTTGTATACCTTTCAATCTGCGATTTTCTCTCCAAATAATCGCTCTGTTGTCCCGATACGGGCAAATGCAGCAAAGCGACAAATAGAATTATTATATATCTCATAGTCAATGTATAGATGCAATAAACGCCCGATTTTTTTTTTCGGGCGTTTATCTGATTGTTTTTACTATTCAATTTCCTCATTCCACAACTCTACATCGGTAGGAGCTGTTATTAAAGAATACAGGATATTTATCCAAGTCGCAACGTATGAAATTACCATCATCGTCATCATGGCTATTCCGTTTCGGTTGTTAAATCTTCCTCGTCTCCTTTGTCATTCTGCCAGCTGAATGTTTTTTGTACAACCTGCCCGTGATTATCCTGTATATACACATCAATCAGTTGTTGGTCGGTACAATAAGAGGTGTAGTACATTCGGAACGTCTCCTTTTCCAAGGGGTATAAATCGTTCGGAAGAAGCACAGTGCCATTCTCAAGTTTCAACTCACCTTTACCGTCCACTTGAAAATAACGAATGAAGAACTTCGTGTCCTGATAATTACCCTCTTTTACGATTTGGCAACGGATTTCCGCCACCTCTCCCTGAACGATTTTTTTCTGAACTGGCATACAAACCAGATCAAATGCGTAAACCTTATGAATATCCAAATTGTCGCTACAGGCTAAGGCCAGTAGCATTATCGCCACCAGCCACGCTGTTATCCCGAAAAAATTCTTTATTTTTTTCATTGCATTAATTGATTAGTTGATTATAAATTTGATTCCCACGCCTAACTGCGAATGAAAATGACCTGTTGAGTTGCCCCAGAGAATCCGCTCACGCCCAGTTAGGAGCAACACTACACGGTCGGTGATGTAGGTTTCAAGCTCCAATGTGATAGCCCCGCCATAGATAAAAGCATCCTTGTTTTGGAGCGTAGAACCATCGTAAAGCGTCTTTTCGCCCCAATTCGACACTTCATAGCCTGCAAGGGCAGAGCCGCCCAAAGAGAGAAAAACGGTCTTTGACGGATCGGATAGTATTTTTAAGAAATATCCGCCCTCAGCCGTAAATTGAGCCATCGGCAGACGTGTTTCTTTATACGGATAGTAGCGTTCCATGAACTCCGCACCGAACACCCATTTGTTAGCGTTCTTCGCATAAGTAGCCATTGCCACACCGAAGGAGTAACCCGTTTCATTTTTGGTTTTGGACGAATATAAACCGTCCACCATACCACCTGTTAGCTGTATGCCTCGCATACCCGGCAGGCAACGCTGAGCGTATGCTCCGCCCGAAAAGGCGAAGCATAGCACAAGCGTTAATATAATTGTTGCTCGCTTCATGGTTACTTAACTTTGAGTTCGTTAATAACCTTTGCTCGTACCAAATCGGCATTATCAACCGTAAAACGTTGGTGTCGTCCGCCCTCCTGTTCGTTGAGTTCCACAACCAACATTTTGTCATCGGGGATCGTGAACTTAGGCAGGGCAAAAATCGCACGTTCGGTACGCTGACCACCGATTAGCATAAGATTGTTATAGGCACGTAGCGGCCAGATTACCTGTTCTTGGATAGCGGTACGCTTGGCTACTTTTTTATCGACAATTTTGAATGTTATAAAATCGATATTGAACGGCACGTTGGAGGAATTTTTCAGTTGCAGATGGAAATACAACAGTCCGTTGTGGGTATAAATTCCCTTTAGCGTGTGTTGTATGCCGAAACGCTTGCTGCCGATATGTTTTATTTCTCGGTCGTTGTTTTTGTAAATGGATTGCATAATCAGCTTGACAAGCAGGGGCGATTCCTGTCCCAACTCCTGCATATAGACGGCAAGGGCATTGTTGGGACGGTTTACTGCTTCGCCATCGTGCAGAAAGTCGGTCATTTCAACGGACAGTTTCACAGGTTCATCCGCATATTTTACGTTAAAGGTGTAATAACTTCCATCTTCGGTAATGACCGACAGATTACTCTCACGGCTAAAATCTCTTAAAGCGGCTTTCACTCTGAGTACGTTATCCGTTCCGTCCGCTTTTGCAGCGAGCAGATCTGCCGAACCTAAATCGACATAGCGTATTGGTGCCGGAAAAATAACGTGTACCGTTTTGCTGAATGTAACCTCCAGCGCATAAGGCGGTATCATGCGGTTGAAAGTCAAGGGACGGGTAAAGCCCTCATAATAGTCGCCCGTTGTGGGCTTGGTTTGTACGGCAACCTTTTCTTCAGTTACCTCTTGTGCATTGGCTGTAAATAGGCTTACGGCAAGGGTAAGCATCAAAATGATTCGTTTCATACTTTTAATTCTAATTTTGTTTAACATTGTTTTTTTTAGTGGCAGCCACAGGCTGTTTTGTTGTTTTGTTATTGCGTTTTCGGAAGTAGTAATAATTTGTAATTCGCTTTGAGCGTAACTTTTACTACACTCATTTTCTTACTCACATACTGCGATGCACCTTGTATCAGCCCTTTGCCCATATCGGCGGCAAGCTGCGAACCTGCATCGTCGGAAATCATAATGCTTGTGCCTGCCGAGTTCGCCATTGTAGAAGCTACCTCTTTGACCGCTTTTACTTCGTCCGAATTGGGAATAAAAATGCCTCGTTGTCCATCCGTGTCATACACCGCTATTTCAACCGGAATAATGTTGTCGGCGTACTGAATGGAGCTGATTGCAATATCAAGTCGTTCTCCCGCAATCTTGCACGAACCTGTAACTATGCTATTTGCAGGAATACGAATTTCGCCTGCCTGCATTGGTTCTAACAGCCGTATTTGCACCTCACGTCCGCTTGTCAGCGTTACGGTTTGGTTCACACAGGCTCGAATGCTGTTCTTGTCTTTCACGCCCTCGTTTCCAGCAGCAGTAAAAAATCCCATATTGCGGGGCTTACTGAACGATTCTACAAATTCATCATTCGACATCGGAGCAGACAATAACGACACAACATTGTGCTGTATCTGTTTTACAGGCTGTATCTTTACCTTATCGCCGGTGCCTGTTGTTGCCTTTTCTTGCGTTGCTTGTTCTGTGGGTTGAGCCATCTGTGCGGGCATATACCTTGCTGCCATCTGATAAGATTTTTCAAGCAGGGCGGCTTGTTCATCCTCTTCGGCTTTTCGGGCTTCGGATTCTGCCAACTTGCGTTCGAGTTCTTGCATGCGTTGCTCCACGGCAGACTGCGATTGTTTGTCCGCTTGGGGAGCAGGCTTTTCGTACCACTCGCCGAGTTGCTTGTTTACATCCTGATAGGCGGTTGCCGAAGATTGCATCCTGCGGGTTGTTGAGCTGCGAGATGAATTTCCGTAATTCCCCATAGCCTGCGGATTTGATTGTGGCTGACGCTCGTTTTCGTCATTACTTTTCTGTGCATCATCAAACATCGAAGAAAAATCCTGTAAAGATTTCATTTTCTCCTGCTGCTTTTGTTGCATTGCTTCCCGCTCGTAGGCATCTCGCTTACCCTCTACAATGCCTTCTTCCTTTGGTACGGGTAGTTCGGCATTGAAGCCCGATTGTCCCTCCACCTGTACTTTTCCGTCATCCGAGGGGGCAAAGATCAGCCACATAGCCCCCACGAATAGTAGAAAGAACAGCGGCATCACCAGCATTTTATTTCGCCGCTGCCTCTGGGCTAAAGTCATCTCTTTTGGTGGAGACGACTTCGGAGGCTCTTTTTCAATTTCGTTTCTAACTTCGGGAACAGCCTCCGTTTCCGGTGGCGTTCCTTTATTCAAATTCTCCTGTTCCATTCTGAATATTGTTTTTAAGATTATTAATACTATCCCGCTGTTCTCCTTGCTGTTGTTCTAACTGCATTTTCAGCGATTCGATGTGTTTAATTTGTATCTGTTCGCCTTGCTGCTTACCGATGTTATAAATACTACTTACGGTCATGTAGACCGATAAGCCGCTGAATACGATAAGCATGGTTACAATAAGGATCACTCTGCGGTCGGGAGTGAGCCTGCCGAGTATACCCCGCAGACCGTCCTCCAGCCATTCATTTATTCGATTGATTAGTTTTCGTATCATAGCTTCACCTACCTTTCCAGAACACGTATGTCCTTATTTTCCAGTATCTCGAATCGCTCCATCGTAAAGCCGTGCGGGTTGTTATCGCTTCGTACCGAGTTGATCAGATCGCAACGGGTTATCAGGCTGCGTTCGGTAATATTACTTTCACGGATAATCATCTGCTTGGCGTATGTTACCGCCTTATAGGGATATACATCGAAATTGCAGGCGATGCTATCCACTTGCACATTCTGATTGATGTTTCCCGAAACGATGCGGTTGTAGTACCCTTTTTCAGCCATGTCCTGATAGTATTTGAAAGCTGATTTATCCACAAGGAACAACGCCCTGTTGACATTGCTTTCGATGGCTTTTTTATCGGGAGAGAGGGTAAAGAACAGTTCGTGAAACCGCTTGATGTGTTCCCGTGCTTCCACGGGGCGGTTC
Source organism: Halesus radiatus (assembly GCA_022606495.2). Lineage (NCBI taxonomy): Eukaryota > Metazoa > Arthropoda > Insecta > Trichoptera > Limnephilidae > Halesus > Halesus radiatus. The sequence goes on along the minus strand of JAHDVE020007843.1, from coordinate 341 downwards.
TGCGTAAGGTCTTGAGAGAGGGCAAGCATCAAAGACTTGCCACCGTCCAGCACATAGATACGTTGGCGTTGTGCTTCGGCGAAGCTGTACGCATTCCATACGGAATAACCCGTAATGGCGGCACACAGACAGACGAAGACGATACCGAAAAGACGTATCTGCCTGAATGATGTTTCTATATTTTTTAAACTTTTGAACTCCATAATTTCAATTTGATAATTTTAAAATATGCCGATGTGCCAATGAAGATTAGCGAGCCTAGCAATCTTTTTCCCATTGGCATATTGGCATATTAAACAATCGGCTCATATCTTATTTTCCCATTAAGCGACCTGCTACAT
>JAHDVE020007842.1:0-11106 GCA_022606495.2 Halesus radiatus | reverse complement strand
TCGTAGAAAATGCATCGGATCGGGGACTGTTTGTACCGTTGTTTGTTTATCTCTGACGTCGCAATACTTCAGATTTCTGTTTACAGAGGAAATACTTCCTTATACAGATATCGAAATGATACTTTTCGCAAACAACTGGTTGCAGACTTGAAGATAGCTGCAAAATGAGAAAATAAAACTGTTGTTGCTTTACTCTATTATTTACTTGAAACTGTCTTACAAACATTAAACATAATAATAATAATAATTTATGTATTTAGGTTAGTGCTGTCCCACATATCCCATAATTACTTGTATATAGTTTTGTATGGAGTGTCTTTGAGTTCAGAAGGGTGTGTTCACTTTAGCATACATTATTTAATTGCGCTTTATGTGTAACTGTCAGCAACTAAAAATACACACTTTGTAGTCTGCTAACGCAAGAAATACTATGAATGATTTTTCACGAAATTCGATATCCGTAGTTAGGAAGATGAATAAGGTTTCACAAAAAATTGAAATATGTAGATACTAGTATTTAAGGTTAAATTAATACCCCCGCAATTAAGTACTCGTATTTAGAGAGGGAGTACTATTTTGGTTTGTTATACATGTAATTAATTTCAAAAGTACTGTCATGAACACGATATTTTGGTGCCCATACACTAATTGAAAATTCTTAAATAACTTGAGGGAAATTTTTAGATCTAAAATATATAAATTTTTTCCAAGTGAACTTTTAATACGAGTATACACATAAAATAAATCGATTTTAAAATGTATTTTACGTTTTCTATTAAAAAGTTTAATAATTTTTTCCAAGTGAACTTTTAATACAAGTATACACATAAAATAAATCGATTTTAAAATGTATTTTACGTTTTCTATTAAAAAGTTTAATAATTTTTTTCAACCTTTATTTTTTTAGGAAGTTTGTCAACCGCCCGACCTTTGGGTTATGTATTAAAAAAATAGATAAAAAAACATCGTTTTTTTTCATTAGATTTCTAACAATATGCGTAATACAAATTTTTACATTACAATTACAATTACAATTTTGTCTGATATGTCTACTGTATGTGAATGCAGGAACAAACCTGACGTATATGAATGTTTTGTGGGTTTCTGGTATAGCTATTTTGTACCCGAACGCACGGGTTACGGCTTATTGCGTTCATGCGATAATATAGAGGCCGTATCACGTACGTTCGTATGGGTAGGGCGGTTAAAACACTTTGCTTAATACGTGTAACGTATTAATTTTATGGATTATTATTTGTCCTGTGGTTTTCGGCCTGGTGCTCAATGATATTTAGGTGTTGGAGTGGGAGGCGACCAAAGGGGAAGGGGTAATTGGGGGTTTTTCAGGAGAAAGAGAGCGGTTTACTGGAAAAATATCTGGAATAGGACTACATGATAAATTTGCTTCGTTATTCAATATACTAGAGATAATATTTAAGGGTTTTGTAATTTTTTATTAAAATAATTTTTATTGTGTGAATTAAATATACGTTTCAAATGATAACATTGTTCTAATTCATGGGAATCGATTATTCAGAATACACAGCTGAATTAAAGATATCTTCATAAATAAACAAAAAAATCTTGAAATCACATAAGAATTAAGTGTTGAAAATAGTTCATTTTTCGTAGAATTTTTAAGGTGAACCATTTGTTGCTTTTTTTAAAATCTTATCAAAAGATAACAATCCCTACGTATTTATATTTTTGTATACATAAACAGTATAAACATCTGCAGCTGTCTAATCGATTAATGGAACCTTTATTCATGAAATGTTCTCAATATGGACTAACGATCAGGTTTATAGGAGAGCCTTCCTTTTATAGAATATATCCTTGTCAATGTGGGATAGGGCCTATTCTACGGTAGGCCAGTAGACTGTTCCCCGGAATGTAGTCATTAGTAGAATACTCCACTTATTGAAATCGCGTTGAAACTTCATTAATATAATTTACCACTTTGTGAAAAACATGGGCAGATGTGCATCTGTAGTTGGTGAAATGTTCCTGCATTATGATTTTAATTTTTATAGTTACTCACAGGATTAAGGACAAACCCAAATAAGGCGCTAAACGTCACATTGCAGGTTACTGACGAAAGCAAAACTACATAGAATTTTTCTATATATTCTATTCGGGTAGTTAGAAAAATGTCCAGGGTTTTTTAAATAACGAAAATCTCCAAACTGTAATCCTTGAAATTCTATGAAATACATGCAGAATCTCTAAATATATGTGCAGTTTGAAAACCAGTAGAGCTTTTCACGCAAATTTTTAGTACGTATTGAATATAGAAATTAAAATTCTACTAACTTTTGTCATAGGAAAATGTATACATTTTCCTGTACAAATGTACAAATTATAGATAAATAAACAAATGAATTAAAAACTACTTTGTAATCGTTACGTTATTAATAGACACTTATCAACATGTTTCGAAAGCGAAGCTTTCCTCATCAGAATATACAGAATAATAAAAAAAATAATAATGTCATGTATAGATAAATGACAAAAATAGAATACAATAATGTAAGAATGGACATATTATAAATATAAACAAGAAATTATGAATGTAGTTAATAATTAATCAAAATCGATAATTTTAATTTCTAATATAAATTTGTTATTCAATGTTTTATAATATTTTTTTATATTTATAATTTCTCAATAGTTTGTACATAGGCATTGGACTGATCGATTGTGTAACATAGAGAATATTCTAAATAAAACAAGGCTTACTACGATTTTTTTTTACACGAACATTAATTTTTTATTTACATAAATTTATTTATAATCAAACCGTTATTTAAAATATTTATTCTCTGGTGCATTTGAGTAGCCGTTTTTAGACCTTTTTTTGTAATTAAGTTGATAAAATTTCTCTTAACAGTAAAGTAAGTAAATAAAAACTCCATATCTCATGATGGAAATGAATTATCGAGCTCTTACTAGTTACGTTGATCTACAAATTTCATTCAACATGCTGCGCTAATTTTATGATCTCAAAATTCACAAAACAATTTGTATTGTTAGTAAAATAAAAATAGCAAAATTTAGTCGATGGAGAACACATTTAATTATTTTGAAATTATTCAAACCTTAGTAATAATTATAAAATTACGTATAAATATTTATTGTGTTAACACCACCTTATTAAATATATAAACCAACCGGTTTCGCTTCAGCATGAACAGTCTTTATGGTTGCATAAATACATTGTTTTAGAATTTTAAGATTAGGATAATATTATCAACTATTATTATTAATTAAAATAACAAATAAATTTAAAGTAAATGAAGTCGAATAACGTTTTTATTCATTTCTGCTTATTAAGTAGGTACCCTAGTTTTTTTTTATTGTGACAGATATTTCGGCGTTCAAATTCATTTTCAAATAGTGATTAGACTTAGTAAGGAAAATTGCCGTGAACGTCGAAACAGCTGTCGCAATAAGAAAAAAAAAGATTAAATAATTGGGGAACTTAAAAATGACTGTATTTTTATGGATTTCTGCGGATCAAACACGATAAGAAATAATTACATATTACATTTACATAGCGAAGCTAGCTGTCAGTACATATTTGAAGTCGTTAAAAGAAAAATATTTGAAACTTCTCATAGTCTGTGACATTGTGAATAACTATAAATATTTATAAATGTAAATAAGAATAATCGAAAATCTCTTTAGCTTTTTTCGGACATTTTAAAAATCTGTTCTTCAGTCCTGAATTCTAACAAAAAAAATCAATAAAATAAAAAGAAATCAAATAATATTTCAAATAAATAACTACTTTTACTTTGCCAATAACTAACTAACTAACTAACTAACCATCACGCCGTTTCCCCGCAGGGGTAGGCAGAGAGGACGGACCGCCAAACAACTCGATCTTGGCATACACTTCTTGCTTCATTCACATTCATACAACGCCTCATACATTCTCTTCTGTTATTCCGACTTCTGACATGGCCCGACTCGAGTATTTGATTCACTTGATCGTGCCATGTCTTCCTCGGGCGTCCCCGGCCTCTTCTTCAATTCACATTCGCGTCATATATTCTCCTTACACTCCTTTCTTCGTTCATTCGCTCTACATGCCCAAACCATCTAAGCGTCCTTTTCTTAATCTTGCTCACTACGCTTACATCAGCCTTGCATTCTTTACGAATCTCAACATTTTTCACTCGATCATACATGGTTTTACCACATTCGTCTCAGAGATCTCATTTCTACAGCATTCAGTCTACTTTCATCCTTCCTCTGCCAGTTCCATGCCTCACTGCCATACATCAAGGTTGGTATCAGCACTCCATTGTGGACTGCTAGCTTCGCTTCCTTGGACAACTTTTTGTTTGCGCCAACCGCGTTCAGTCCTCCGTTAATGGGGTTTCCTGCATTCACCCTTCTTTCAATATCCCTATCAGTCTTTCCATCTCTCGTAAACATACTTCCCAGATACACAAACTCATCAACCTGCTCCAAGTATTCATCATTCACAACTATATTGCATACTGTTTTCGTACTCTCTCTTTCAAACACCATGACTTTGGACTTATTTACATTCATCATTAGCTCATTCATCATATATACTTCGTTCATCCTAGATACGAGGGACTGTAGATCTTCCATACTGTTAGCAATCAGCACCGCATAATCAGCATACAACAGACAACATACTTTCAGACTACTCATTTCGCGCCCAGGCCCACCTCTTTCAATTCTTGCATACAATTATCCATGTATAGATTGAATAACCACAGTGACATTACGCAGCCTTGCTTAACACCTTTTGTGATGTCAAACCACCCCGTAAAATCACCGTTTGCCCTAACACATGCAACGCTTCCCTCGTACAGCGATGCGATTGCCTGTATAAGTTTTGTATTCACACCATACTTAGACAACACCTTCCATAACTTTTTTCTGTCAACTCTGTCGTATGCTTTTGTAGATCTACAAAAGCGCAGAAAAGTTTTTTGTTTTTTTGCCAGAAACTTCTCTGTGAGCATACGCAACGAGAAAATCTGATCCATGCACCCCCTTCCACTCATAAATGCGCCTTGCACATTCCATATTTTATCCTTTGTTTTCATTTGTACCCTTTCAATCAATATCCTACCATACAGCTTACCAACTGAACTTAGCAGGCTAATAGCCCTGTGATTTCCACATTCCATGCGTGACCCTTTACCTTTGTATAGGGGCATGATCACAGCCCTTCTCCAATCTAATGGGCTGTAACCCTCCTCTAGACACTGGTTAAAAAGTTTGCATAACCATGTGAGATTATACGGCTATTTCCTTTAAAGTATTCAGCAGCAATATTGTCGAAACCAACAGCCTTACCATTCTTCATACATCTAATTGATCTTTTAATTTCATCCATGCTAATTTTGCAAACATTCACCCCATCGTCATTCATACCTGACTCGCCACTGGAATCTCTATCACTCGGATTGCTTTCGAAGACCTCTTCAAAGTATTTCATCCATCTCTCTTTTATTTCTTTCTCATTCGTCAACATTTTTCCATCTTTCGATTTTATTACTTTCACACATCCACTTTCTGGACCATTCCGTGACCTTTTGACCTCCTTCCAAAATAGTTTAATATTTTCTTGGAAGTGGTTTGTCATTTTGATCCTCTCTTCCTCTTCCAGGCGTTTCTTTCGTTCTTTCACTCCATCACGTACTCTTTTCTTGCATCCCTTGTAAACTTCTTTCGCTCTATCCCTCTCTCCGCTAGAAGCACTGCCAGCCGCTATCAGAAATAACCACGCTTTCTTCTTCTCTGAGACCAGTGCTTTAATCTCATCATCCCACCATGCATCACCTTTCTTTCTACCTTGCGTACTTATTCCACATACCTCTCTAGCAGATTCACAGAGGCTCACTTTTATGTGGTTCCATGTTTCGTCTATGCTTAGACCGTCCATTACCTTATCATTCAGTCTCATCTCTACACAATTTTCATACTTAATTCTTACATTATCGTTTTGCAATTTTTCTATTTTGACTCTAGTTGGGGTCGACACCGTTTTCACTTTAGAGCGCCAGCCGCGGAAGGGGTTTACTCTCGACACAACCAGGAAATGGCCGGTTTCTACCTCAGCCCCTCTGAAAACTCTGGTGTCTGCGGTGACGGCTCTCAACCTAGAGTCAATTACTACAAAATCAATCATTGACCTCTCATTTCCTCTTTCCCACGCATATTGATGGATACCTTTATGATTGAAAAAAGTATTTGATACAAATAGGTTCCACTCTAAACATACTTCAAGCATTCTGTTTCCATTGTCATTCGTTCTTTTATCCCCAAATAAACCTAAAGCTGATTCAAAACCATCCCTTCTAATACCCACCCACCCATTCAAATCCCCTGCCATTATAATCCTTTCATTCATATTTTTTAATCTCATCACATCGCTCACACCAGTCCAAAAATCATCTTTCACTTCATCGCTTTCAGATTTGACAGGAGCATAGCATATAACTAAAAACACTCTTGTCAACCCGATTTTGAATCGGATCCACATTATTCTCGGACTTACACATTCATATTGCAACATGCATTCCACCATTCTAGGAGACAGTAACGCTGCAACACCTTGACAAGCCCTGTCTGTATCTGGTCTCCCAGACCAGATGACGAGCGTGTCATTATGCTGCATCGTACCGCTCGCCTTTTTCATACTCTCTGTTATACAGAGTACATCCAGACTTTTCCTTCCCATCGTATCACATAGTTCATTCATCTTTCTTTCCATTCCTCCTCTGATATTCCACGTGCCAATTCGACATTGTTCACGTTCCTTCCTCCTCTTCGCGCTAACGAAGGGTTGGCGGTGTGATGGATAGCGAGCCTCATCGACACCTGGGTCGGCCATTCCCTTCCACGGACTACTTAACTACCCATAACTAAACTTAACATAGCACAATAAAATATAGCTTAACACACTTGTAGCTTACCATAACATACAATCTAGCTTATAACTTAACATATTACGGCATGGTATGATATTCCTTATCTAACTTATAACTTAATATAATAATCCATATCATTTAATAAACTTAACATATCATACCTTACCATACATCTCATAACTTATCTTATCCTTAACATATAATGATACTTATCTTATATTATATCTTATCTTATATTACACTTATCTTAACCTTAACACATCCTATCATAAAACACACACACAAACCTACATATGTAAACAATTCCTTAACTAGTGTAATATAACAATAATACTTAATGATAATATTACTATATAATACCATAATAATACTATAATAATAATACTTATCTTACATTATATCTTATCTTATCTTATACTTATCTTTAACCTTAACATATCCTATCATAAAACACACACACAAACCTACATATGTATACAATCACTTAACTAGTGCTAAAACATAAACAACAACAAAAAAGTTATATTAAACAGAATCCTAAGGCCATAAACTGTCTAATATCTAAAACTTCTACACAATTATCACTGTATCATCATCACATTACTTATTACAACACTCATTATTATTATGCGTATAGTCATTGTTCTTGTTATTGTTATTATCTGTCATATACCATAGGTCCCATGTCATCGGTCCAGGTCAGCACGTAGGATCACAGCTTAGGGGTGAAAGGGTCGGCGGGTGTTGCGGGGTGCGCGGGGTGCGGGTGTTTCGACGTCGAGGTGAACATATTTTGCACGTGTCCACGGTCATCTTAGCTATGCATCGGCAGCGGCAGCAGAGCGGCAGAGGGGCAGCAGAAGGGCAGCGGGAAGGTGGAGGTTTCACCCGAACATGCAGTTCCGCACATGTGGCCAATGTTCGATATGGTTGATTTCGGCTTGTTGAGCTGCATCCAGCAAACGTATTACAAAACTAAAGTAAACTCAATATTTAAAAGTCGTTATACTAACCACACTAGGTATCGTAAAAATATTTTGAGTTAATTCACTAAGCCTAAACACGTTTATAACTATTTAGCCACACTTTTAAGGGAGAAATGTATTGGATATCCCTCGTAATTAACGAAAATAAACGGGACCGTCTAAGACGCGTCCGACCGCTCCGAGGGTCCCTATCTATAACCAATAACCTTCTAATAAATATAATATCGAATAAAGCAATCACTTTTTGGCTTGACATTATAATTTCAATGAAAATGCTTTTGTTTTAAGTCACGTTATTATATATATAAATAAAATAATTTGACTTAAAAGAAAAACATTTTTCATTTTAAATATAATATCAATGACAAATAGGATTTAAACAGTAACTGCAACATCTTGCAATGTGCAGTGTTTTGTAATATTGTGTCCTGGGCGTGCAAAACCATATCTTTTCAAGCGAAAACTTTGTAATTTAACGTGTTAATCTGAAGTGACCTACCAGGTTCTATATCTGTTTGTACACAATAAGATAAACTCTAGCAACTAATATTTGTACAGCGCCCATGAGGTGATTTTTCACTAAAACGGTGCTTATAAGACATCCAATTATTATTGTCGAATAATATTTTAGCCAATAAAAACTGCATAGGTATACGAGTATTCGAGACACTTTCTAGATTGCGAATAAATTTGGTTAGAATCTCGCAGTTAACACAGAAATATAGCGACCAAAAATTGAATAGAGTCCTGGTTTCGAGTTACCATTCTGTGTCAATGATTAAAGATACTATAATTTTTTTTCACTTTACTTAAAACAAAGAATCAAATATAGATTTTGATAATTTTATTGAACATTTTTCTAGCTCTCCTACGAAGCTGCTATCCGCCTACAATACCCATCTCTTTCCCCAGCAATAATTGGTACGCATGCCAAGGTATCCGCATCCATTCCTTTAAAGACACACGGGGCAAAAAAAAACTCCTTGCAAAAACCTGCTCTGACCATATGGTCTTTATAAGACAAGTGCTCCAAAATCCTCTCGGCGTATAAAAAATTCATTGTTTCTCCCATATCGTGAATACCTCGCGGAATGCAGTGAATGCTACCTGCGAATTATATACTCCGATAAACCTAAGCAGGCGGCTGCTTCTTCAAATGCAGCGCCTATCAAACAACGACCCTGCTAGGTTAAATCTATTCGGTAGTGTTGCCATTATTCTTGGAAATTAAATGCTTAGTTTTTTTATGGCGTATCGGCAATGCTTTTTTTAATGTGTCTCCATAATTATGTAAAGTTAAGAGTCAGCACTCAAAAACACATATTTTGCGGGTTGCTAATTTAAAAAATACAAATAAAGATTTTTCTGTTATTTTATGTGGTAAATTAGTAAAATGTATGAAGTTTCAAAACAACGTAATCCAAAAACTGTAATCTTTCATATTCTATTTGAAATATTTACTGGAATTTTACGTAAAACATTCAAAATTTCTTTCATTAGTTTTCAAATTGGACCTATTTTCCAACATTTTTAAACGTGGACGTATTTCATAGATTTTAAAGGTCTACCTGTACATAATTTATTGTTGTATTGCTTGAGTTAGCAACCTAAAAAGTGATGCCTAGGGCCATTTTTTAATGCTGGCCCTCCAGTTATGCACGCAAGTCGGCAGTAAGTGACCCAGAGTCAGTAAAAATCTGTTAATATTTTCTTAGTCTTAAATCACTCCACTGGCGCTTTACAAAGCTAGAGAAACTTCAAACCAACGTAAAATTCCAGATAGCAATAGAAAAACGAAGTTTTACAGCTTACAGTTAAATTAAATATCGGTTGGATAATGCGACCAAAGCGTCTCGATCACCCAGGTATTGCGTGTCAACTCTATGCTAGTTAGCCATATTTTCCGCAAATTTATTAAATAAAAAAATAAAAAACGATTAATCCATGCAATGGCTAAGAATTGTGATAGATCATTGAATAAAATCCGTAGTGGTTTGCTTTTTAATTTGAGAAACTCACGGAAAATGTTTAATTTCTTCACAGGGATAGCGTTGATTATTTCATTTTTTTCCTTCTATGGCGGTTCTTACCCATTCGAAGCCGGCAGGTCTTTGGGAAATTTCATCTATGGGCGACCTTTGGTTCTTTTTTCCAAATAAGAAGCCCACCTGATAATATGTAATCTGTTATCGTTAAAAAAAATTAACATCTCTCATCGTTAAATAAACATAACTCAATACAGAAAATACAATTCTTACTTGAGAGTCCCTTCTGTCCTTTTAATATTATCAAACTTAGTGGAAAGCAATTATTTTTTAAAGGATTTCCCTACTGTAACCAAAACAAAAACAAAAAAGGATTTCTCTTCAAATTATATCTAAATTATATAGCAAAACTAAAACATTAAAACAATACTAATCAATAAGCATCAATACTTGTATATCACCTTTAACACATCCACGTGAACATCTCAGCACAGGTTCTCGCAGTGAGGTGGTCACGACACATATAACACTCCATTCACAGTTTCACTTCTTCAAACCTACCTTACACTCCACATTATAAAACACCATACAAACCACCTACATTATACTTTAAAAAAAAAACTATGTAAAATGGTACTGTATACTATATAGATATAAATAAATAATACCTTAATTAAAACATACTTGTAAATTTAATTTCTTTGCTATTTTAAGATCGAACCTATTTTTTAGCTAACATCTACAAAACAAGCAATTAAAAAACATACAAAACAAACGGCAAATGCACCAGTACACTTCTGCAGTCCCTTTCTTTCTGGCAAGCTGTCGTCAGCTGTTCAAAGTCAGTAAGTACTGCATACTGTACATTGCCCATGACTACTTAACTGCGAGCCAGCAGATAGTAGCGAGCAACACAGCCTGGCTGCCTTTAGAAATCCACCTTCTGTTTCCCTCTGCACCCTGTTCCTCGCCTTCTTCCTACCTTGCAACCTACCATGCGGGGCAGTATCAGAGTAATATAATGAAATTCTTTCCAACGATGTTCTATTCAAGTATAATGGAACGTGAATTTTTTTTTGATTTGATGTGTTCCATACTTAAAGTATATTAAAACAAATCAAAGCAATAATTTTATTAAAATGAAAATAAGATTTAATCGACCAGAAAATAAAAGCTCATGCGGGAAAATCATGCCCTTCGCATTGTTGCATTACG
>JAHDVE020007841.1:0-48866 GCA_022606495.2 Halesus radiatus | reverse complement strand
TTTATTAGAAGATTGGTGGCACAAGAAGAGTTGGTATTTATTGAAATACTTATAATTTTTAGGACTGGAAGGTATTCATAAAATGAATATTAGAACTCGAAAATATCTATAAAATTACCTTAAAAAGCATAAGAAGCTTTTAATAAATATTATCTTTATTTTATTTTACACTTTGGTTATTTACAGTGTTGCGGGCTGTGGACGCATTTGCGCACCGATGCGTGAATTTTTTAATTATTTTTATTTTTATTTATTTAATGACTTTAGATAACTACTAACTGGCTAGCATAGCTAAGCAATTTACAGAGGTTTGAAAAGAGGTAACCAGAAAATAGTTATTTTTGCTTATGTTGAAATGCTTGTTTTGTAGTAACAATCAATTCTGATTCCTGCACTCTGGCCGGATGAAAAACCGATACGTTTGTTCAAGAAAAAGTATGAAGAGAGGGTGATACTGAGAGACTGATGAATGACAAATTTTTTTTTATCTAAAATAAACCAAAATGAGTTTGTTAACTCACGGGATTGCTATGTAGCAAGATATTAAATCGTAATAAAAAAATACAATAAAAAAATTTGATTTAACTTTTTTTTTTTAATTATTAAAGGACAAAATACTGCCGAATAGCATTCTGCTTACATATTATATACATACATTAAGATATATGATGTAGTCAGCTTAATTGAATTTAATATTCCATCTAGAACTACTTGATCTAAAATTTTATTCAATTGTAACAATCATTTCTGGTCTGAGTCATTAAAAATTCTCTTGTACCTAGACTTCACACAGAAGGTAATTCATTTTCAGACATAGTAGATATGTTCAACTTTTTGGAATACAAATACAAACATCCGATTTTTGCATACTTCCTTAACAATTATTAATATATGTGTCTAGAGTATAAGTATCAGTGAATATGAGGTATGTTTTGAATATTCGCCTCTGTAGCTAATTACTTGGAATGGTACTTAGACTATGTTATTGCTGTATTTGTTAGTTATACAAATGAAATATTTATTTTTTGTATTTCATTGTTGTATTTCAAGGCTATCTATTTTATCAATGTATGTACTATGATGTGTTTTGCACCGGTATGATTATTATAACTAACCAAATACGTGGGCGTATATAATATAATAAATAAATAAATTCATATCTTTTCATACATGATTGAGTCAACTCTTTAAAAAAGAACTTTTAAACTCAACTCTTTAAAAAAGTTATCAACCCCACCTACGTAAGCTGCCTTAACAAAGGGGATGATGGGTAAATAAAGAATTACAAAGAGAACAAAATAATCTCTTCTGATCTTTTTCGAATAAAATTTAATGTTCTCAGAGATTTACCCCCGGGGCGCAGAAGTGGGAAAGAGGTAGGCTTAATGCATGAGCTACCCTAAATGCATTTAGATACAAAGTCACTACTGGAATATACATGCTAGCCCGGGGCTGTTTTTATATTGCTGGATTGTCAATTTGCAAAATGTTTTCCATCCGTTGAAAATAAATATCGCAACCGATGAATTATTCATTATACGTGTTATATTGTAACGAATTTCGGAGAGGTAATTTTTTAGAAAGATTTTTGACAATTAGAAATGCATTGTTTTTTAAGGTGCTTTGTAAAAATAATTGACTTCTGGCAGGTAAAAACTCAGGTGTATAAAATTTTTTTTGAATTAGAAAAGGTATGACAGTGCATGTAAGATTAATATGATGTGTTTATTTAATTTTATTTAATCGCCCTTTACATAATTACGTCTTTTTTAAAATCACTTTTTGAAGATGAGAAATAATAAAATAAAACAAAGCATACATAAATAAAATATAATTACAAACATGTGGTTAATAATAATTTACATACTAGGCAGAAATTGCTTATTCATAAGGCATTTGAAGTTTTCTAAGTTAAAAGTTTTGCCAAATATATGCATATCGTTTAAAAATTTGTTACCAAGACTGAAAACGTTGTATTGGGGAATGTAAACCAAGGTTGGAATGAGATGAATATTTGTAAAGTAAAATGTTAAAGTTTTTCTAGTCGTTTTTTTATGTGCAGATTGATTTAATGCAGGGTTCAGAACAATCGAATTTAGATTTTAATGCCTTTAATAAAAATGTTATGTTGTTTATTATTCGTATGTTTTTTAAAGTTGGAAAATTAAAAAAATATACATATTTAAGGAGAAAAGACACCTTACGGACAGAAATAAAAGCAATGTGCATCAACTGGAGAATTCCCTGCATCCTAAATATTTCTCACAGATTAATATGATACAGATAAATAAACCTCTGGAAATACTTTTTAGACAAATTTAAATGAAAAACATAAATTAAGGTTGTGTTACACAGAAAAGCGAAGTATCAAAAAGTAATTAACCTTTATAAGAAGTTAAAGAGAAAAAATAGCGTTAGGTACAATGTATGAATATTGTTCACTGAAGTTTTTATTTACTTATTTTTATGTGAAAACTGCTTCCAATTTTCTACTAGAAGTACTGCATGTATCAAATAACACCTCGGAATACGTCAAAGATTGATTTTGATTGAATAACTATCATATTCTTCTGATTGGATGCCTGACACCAGCATTTGTGCGCGTCCGGCTAATGTGTGATAAGTCGTTAAACCTAGTTTTAATGGGAGGTACTTTGAAGTTTATTAGATAGACAGTCGATAACGTTATTGCAGACATTACACGGGGTCACGAGGACAATATATGTTCACCAATTAAAGGATGGAGACGATATTTATATATCTTCGTTTAGGTGCACTCATTTTGTAATTGAAGCAATACAGAAATTTCCCTTGCGCGCTTTCAATTATGTATTCGTAAATACGGTGGAGTTGAGCCTATATGGGAGGGCAGTATTCAAGTTGAGAACAGACCAGCGCATAGTAAAGAAGGAGGTAGGTTTCAGGGTATCGAAATACGCCTCTGTTTCTGATAACAAAGCCCAGCATGCAGTAAGCTTTCTTCACAATAATTATAAACGCTGAATATTTTATTTGCTCTAATTTATATGTTTATACTTATTAGGTTCTTACGAGCCCATGCAGAGTTGATATATAGCCGGTTTAAGGGTGGTTTTTACTATAAATATCTAAGGCGTTGATATAATTCTTTTTTTTAATACTCCTATGTTTACACAGCGTTTATAAAACGATTTTTTTTGCAGTTACTCCACAGTAGGCCCTAAGGGAAATAATTTCCCTCGAAGCCTGTGTCGTATTCAGGGATGCTGTGTGGAGGGTCTTTTAGATGATAGGAGGGAGTGAAAGTGGGTCTTTAAAAGAACCATGTCGTAGGAGGAAGGAAACACAGAGGCCGGTAAATCATTTCACAGCCGGGCTATTTAATGCAAGGACGAATCGTAGGAGTGACCCGTTCTCATATGACAAATGTCAACCGTGTAAATTGGGCGCGCGTTTGGCGTATTTCCTGACTGTGTACCTGTTCTGAAGGGATCAATGGCGTTCGTTTATCACAGAATCTTCCACTGAGATAAATGTAGAACAAGAACAGCATTTCCACCTGACGTCTATGCTCCAAAGATTGCAATCCGTTTGTTGAGATAGGCGAATCTATTAAACGGACCGACCGTTTCTGTACAGTACAAGGTTTTTTTTGCAAATTTTAAATGATAGACATAAAACGGGAGTGGAAAAACACCCACATACTAACACACTGAGAAATGGAGAGAGAATAGAGTAAGGACAGGATGGTTTAAAATTACTTTGATTTTTGTGATAAACATACCTTTAGCCATTTCTTGCAAAAATTTACCGGCAATGTTACAACGATAAAGAGTAAGATTTTTGATTATTATTTAAAACTGTTCATTTTTGTCGCATAATACCAATCACAAAAAATAACTCAGACGTTTGGACAATATCTCGAGTTACTTTTGAATGTTTTCGCTTACTTGAGCCCTCAAAGGTGAAATCCACAGCGGGTAATAAATTATTAGTAATTCTTGGATAAGCAGCGATCGACAGGGAAACATGGTGTAGTTGGCTAGGGAAGAGGGGAGAAGAAGGAGATCAGGTGGGGAGGAAGAGCAAAGAGATAATATAGCCCCGAGACATAGAAGCGAGTCTAGGTTTGCGTAGAAGTAAGTAGCTCCTGCGATTATATGGCGGTGTGGCAATAAAGTCTTAAGAATATTTCTTTGTATTTTGTTTATAAAAAAAAAACTGCACACGTGACCAAATGTTTTACTTAAATGATTTAAAAAATATTTCATAAAATCAAAGTAACCGGTCAGTTGCCGAGTGAATAAATGCGTTGGGTTTACAGCCCAGACATCGTGGGGTTGGCTTAAATAACTTATTTAACAGGTCATCTAAAAGATCTCATATTTAAGAAATGACAATAAATAAATTATTAATCATATTATTACAATATTTCGTAATACAATCGAGAGTTATGTCCTATAAGTAGCTGATTTCATAAATGCGTCAGGTTGCGGCCTGTTAATTTGTATTATAAACTAAAAAAAAAAAAAAAAACGTTTTGTAATGTTTTAATAAAGAAAAAATATTAAAAATATAAGGGCCGATTTTATGCAGTGTCCCGCCCTTGTGATTTAGGTGGCTTTAGGTCAATCGTCTACTAGCAAATTCTCCATTATTATTTAAGTAAGAGAAATTCCGATGCGTCGGAGTGACCAAATTTCACAGGTGTCCGAAACGTCGGTGTCCGCAGTTCTCCACGCAGCGCAGAATCGCGAGGAGTGGATGAGTCTTGTATACCAGGGAGATTGGGGTGGGGGTCACGATCCTCAGCAATGAGGAAACTACTGAAGGAGAATTTTTAATATTGTTAGGTTGTTCATCACCCAGGAAAGTTTGTCTAAGAAATTTAAGAACCGTGTTAGACATATACTATATGAAATATGAGAAAACTTTCTAATATCGAGATCACTGACAGCACGAGCAATAATCATACATGTATTTATATTATTATAAATAGGTATGTTAGTTGTAAGACTCTAGTTTTAAGCCATAGTTGTACGTCATTTTGCAGTATTGTATACACAATATGCACTCAGTCATAGATATGTATTAGTTTTAAATAGGTACTAGGTTTATATATGTGTTAGGTTTTTATTCTAGTTATGCCTACTTAAGTTTAAATTGTCACTAGCTTTAACTTTAAGTTGGTAAGTGACTACCTATAAGCCATAGATGTAAGTCACTAATTATAAGTCCCAGTAGTTAGTCCCTAGCCATAAGTCTTACTTATAAGCCATTAGTAATAAAGTTTAACTGTAAGGTATTGGTTGTATATGTTATTTAATTAATTGTAAAGCGCCCTTGAGGTGATTTTTTCACGAAAACGGCGCTATAGAAGTAATCCAATGATTATTATTATTATTATTATCGCAATTACAGATAGTTGACTTTCCTTTCCTTATAAGAGTGTGTAGCCTAACAGTTTTTTTTCCAATAGCATAATGCAGCCATTTGCATGATTTACAGCGATTTTAACAAGGGTACGTGAAAATTCCTTTCATTTTACTTTGGTGAATGTCTTCCACTGTTTATCTGACAACTTTGAACATGAACAAATCATAAAATATCTTATTGTTCTCTAGTATACGACTATGTTTATTCAACCCTGAAAAAGGAAAAATGTATTCAATACAGTGGTGTTAAAACAAAAATATTCAAATTTTATCATGCCTAATCACAAAGTGATTGCTTCCTGTCAAAGTTTTCATCTCATTCTTAAAAAAAACACATTATCTTGATGTGTTACCTGATTAAGCTGATTTCACAATTTAACGCTTGATTAATCAGTTAAGTCAAAATGAATTATATCAATTATTTAACAATTCGACCTAATTACCAATGTCTATTTACAAAACGTGAGAAATTTTAAAGATAGGTATTTATGTCATAATTGCTAAGCAGCATTGAAAATAGATATTAATAACTGGTATTTATTTTTTAATCAATGATTACATTATCACATAATTTGATAATATAATTCACCTACTTTACAAGGTTATCAGTAAGTTGATGATATAATTCACCTGCTTTACAAGGTTATCAATTATTTTCGTTATTACCTGATACCATGTATCACTGATCAAAACGTTGCGTGAAATGTTTTTATTTAACAGATCTGAATAGACGGGTAATTCCAACATGTTCCTTCCTCTACTTCCTTCATTCACAGTATTCCACAGGCTCCGAAAAGTTGTTTTGTGTCAAAAAATTCAGTATGATTAAGCATTAAACATATTATATAAAATTATTACCGTACAAGGATGACGATCAATAGTACAATAGTGAAGTAAAGGAACCAAGTGTACATTTCGAAAAATATCTGTGCAGGCCACATAGCGAGGAAAAAATCACCACTTAACCAACCAACCCCAACCCCCAACGGTATATCACTGTTGCCTCATAATTGATTGAATTTGAGTCCCAAATACATATATATTTTTTTTATAAAGAAACATATCTCAAATTTATTCGATTATAATTATATATTTTTTCTATTTTTTTTTACTCCAAACTTCAATAATACATTTTCTACGACTTTTATATATATATATTATTAATTCTGCGTTATTGACAACTTCCCACCTTCGGACCGAACACCGGTGTGATGTTGTTCTCCCCAGGATCTTACGTATTTACTCCAAGCCCTCCCACCGTCGGAGCATCAATTCGAAAATCAACTCTGTCATTAAGATTTGTGAGTAGGCCAGACTCACCCGCGCTAAACCCCTCGGTAGACCCCCCAGATCTCAGAGCCTCTTGAAATCCAAAAGACCGAAAAACAAAAACAAAAACGCGTCAAAAATCTGATTGATATAACCATGAGTGTCCATGCCTTCGAAGGATCACCTTCCTAGAGACGACACCTTTACCTAGCAGTGGGTTTCACTGTTATACATACATACATACATACATACATACATATATATTAATGAGATAAAATATCATCTACTAAAAATCAAATATATAAATAATCATTCTTCAATCATTGTTTGTTTTGTGAGATGGTCATCTCGTTGTATCACAACCGGTAATTGAAATGTTCTTTTATAGTTTTTAGGATCGAGGGTTCCATCTAAGGCAAACAATATCTTATCCAAACATAGTAATTTAGATTTCTGACCCGCGGCCATTGCCTCTGTTAACATGAAATGAAGTCCCAATCTAAAAAAAAAAAACAACAGACACCATCATTATATTTTAATATGTTTGACATTATATCGTTTACCTAATGTACGATAATTGTTCAATATTGCCATCCACTGGTTCTCCGAGTTTTTACTTACTGTTAATGAGCTTAACCATGTTCGAAATTACCCACACTCCCGAATCTTACCTCTCTTTCTACCCGAACTTTTGTTGCTTGCATAGATTTGCTCCATTCTTTATCCCCATCTAGCCGCCCGGTCGATTCAACTCTTCACAAGGCTCCTTCATGATTTTTCCAAGTTCCTGGAAATAAAATTTATAACCTTTTTAAGCGTAGTTCGAGTCGTAAACGTAGATAGTTTACGTGGATTTGTCTATCAGGGCGATGTACCACTCATTCGTTCCGGTCATAATAGTCAAAAAAATTCTTTGGAACTGTGAGTAAATTCCTGTAGTGAATTATTTTCCTGATTTTTTATTAAAAATATTTAAACCTAACGCCAGTTATTTAGACTACTGATTATTAAGTATACAGATCATTTTGGGATTGATGCTTTTATCTTCGGAATTGTATCCTTTTGCCAATTTGAGACACTCGATGAAAATGGTCATCAGTGCCTCAGTGATTGGGCTCATGCCGTATACAGACCTTTGCGTGTCCTCGTCCACATCGACTTTAAAATGGGTCTTGATTGTTTTAACCACGTTGTTATTATTATCCTGTTTATTCCTTTTATCCGTTTCCTTCATAATCTTAACAATCAAATAGTGATAAATGTAACCCGGATACTCGATATATTTTGCGCTTCGATGAGTAAAGTGGAGCTTTCTTCTTATATTGGCAATTTTCTGAGTTTCCTCCTTGGTGATGGTTTCCTTCACAGTCGTTAATTCAATGATAAAAGAATTAATTTTGTTTCTCAAGAGTACATTGGCTCTTTAAAGAACTATCTTTTTTTTAACGAGAAAATTCCTGAGACAGTCTTCGTGGGTAAGGTCTAATAAAGAAATCATTTTTTGAATCCCAACCTCTAAAGTATATTTCGGTTAACTTTGTAATTAACGAAGTCTATTTGCTTTATTTTGTCTTTGGAGTTCCATACAAACTTTGATTTCTCGTAGGTCGAAGTTCAATGCAGTCTTTAAGGGCTCCAATCTATTTCTGATATGTTTAATAATGTAGTCAGCCTTGACACCTGTCCAATCATTTTCTAAAGGCTTGAACCGGTTTTCATGGACAATCGAGTTGAAGAGATGTTCCAACTAAGACTAAAATTCCATCCTCAGCTCTTTGATGCTTTTGGAGGAGTATTTACTGCTTTTTCTTCGATTTTTAATTTCCACTACTTTAGTTTGTAGCTTACACTTGCGATCATATTCTTGATATGACTAGTTATTGAATAGACCATGTGGCATGGGATGAAAATATCTCATCTATTCCATCATGTGGTATTCCCTGCCCTCTTTAATAAATGCCATATAATTCTCATTAGGTCCGTTTTTCTCTAATTCTTTTTCGACTTAGATGAACTATTAGAAAGTATTATTGATCAGTCGATCGCTGGATTCGAGACTTAATTTTGCTGGAGACGTTATTGAGTATGAGTGTGGTTGGTTCAGTGTCAGCATATAAGATATTTATTTATTGCCATAGTCTCCTGTACTATGAGGGTGTGGGTTACCTTTATGTTATCTACTTGTGGGATATTTTGACATTTATTGAATTAACTATATTATTATTAGTATTATTATTAATACTTGGATATACTAATTCTTTGAAAAAGACTACTACAATAGTATTTTTTTTAATGGATGGATCACTAATGTTTTGGGAGATAATCATAAAATTATAGGAGATAATATTTGTTAAGTAGCACGGACTGGTTAATCAAATAAATTTCGCATACACACATAAACACTATGGATTTTCCCCACTTTTATTAGAGATTAAGATTTGTGATTTCATTGAAGATTTATCAATCGATTTAGCTATGTGTGTTAAAAAATAGGATAACTATGTCTTAAAAAAATAATGAACAAACACTTTTTATATTCACTGATAAATGGATATTTTACTTAATTAATAAAAAAATACGCCAATTGCGATTTATTAAGAAAGTTTGAACTTCCATGGTTCTTCAAGTTTATCAAAAAGTCTCATTATGTATAAATAAATATATAATATATCTATGCAACTATTAATAATAATATTAGAAAAAAGAAGATTAATAATTGTTTAGTAGATATGTAATTTGATAAAATAATTTAAATACTTTATAATTAGCATTTTTGAAGGAAAAAAAAAAACACTTAGATATTAAAACAACAACAAATACTTAGTTCGACGAATTTTCCATCACACACAAATCAACTACAAAATGTAAATCAAGGTGGGACAGAATTATAAACTCCTCAAAAAAATAGACGCAGGCTCTTTCGGATAAATATATAAAGGCATTAACATCAAGAACAATGTCGAAGTCGCAGTCAAGCTTGAACCCATCATGACCAAATATCCGCAACTCCTCACAGAAAGCAAGATTATGCTACATCTCTTGAATGACAGCACCGTAGTGGACAAGGGAGTCCCAAGCGTGTATTACGCCGCCACAGAGGGGTAGTTCAATGTGATGGTGATGTAGCTCCTCGGGCCGTCCCTCGAAACGCATTTCTCGCAGCTCGGCAAGCGATTCACCCTGAGGACGACCTTGATGGTGGCAGACCAGATGTTCAGGAGAATCGAATACGTACATAGTAAGGGCATCATTCACCGGGACGTGAAACCAGATAATTTCTTGATGGGAACTGGGAAAAAATCAAAGAAACTCTATGTTATCGATTTCGGATTATCCCGCAAATTTCTCAAAGATAACAAACATATCAAATACGAAGAAGGGAAGAGCTTGACAGGCACGGCCCGGTACGCCTCCCTGAATACGCATTTAGGCATCGAGCCGACTCGCAGAGATGATCTCTAGTGCATATTCTATTGCCTGGCCTATTTCTTAATGGGAGTGCTGCCCTGGCAGAACCAGAAGGCTGAAACGAAATAGTAAAAGTACAAGAAGATAATGGAGAAGAAGATGTAGTTTCGACCAGAGCTCCTCTGCAAAGGGATGCCAGGAGAACTGTTGGCAATGTTTCAGAACATCCGTAGTTTGAGGTACGACGAGAAGCCAAACTACGATTTGTTGAAGAATCTGATTAAAGAGTGCATGGTGAAGAATAATGTGGAATACGATAATTACTATGATTGGGATAAAGCTGAAGATGAAAGAAGTAAACTAGCAAAGAAGGAATGATGGTTAATTCGGAGTATTTTGTTGTAATATCTAATAATAATATCATCTATAATTTTCAAGTGCAAGTTCAAAAATGTTTAATATTTACTGAAATGATATACATAACATTAAATCGAAATACTCATATATTTATATCAGGTTTTTACATATTTATTAATATTAATGTAAAATATGGAATACTTTTTTAATAAAAAATTAACCGACAATACTTTATTCAGTTTATGCCTCAAATATCTATTTTTTAATATAAGTTTTATCCATCTATAAAAAAAATATATATAAACATTATTTAAAAAAACTTCCTCAAAGATATAAACATGACTGAAAACCAACGATAGCTCGATGAATCCCAGATTTGCAGAATGTTCAAATAAAGTAGCAGTCGGTCACACGTCTCGATAAGTCAGGACGAGCACAGCAGCATCAGTCCAGTCCTCCATTAGAACAGTCTCAACTACACCCGAACCAGTCGGGAAGAGCAAAATAAGGAGAACAACTACAATGTGAGACAAGACCAACACTTTCCGACAAGGGACGGTGGCCAGTCCAGTAAGCGGTCGAAAAAGCCTGACAACACTCTTCGCAGAATCGAAGTAGAGAGTGCTAAGACTTACGCCCAGTAGTAGCTAAGAAAACTCACGGATAATCTACCCTGCTTGGCCGCGAGAAGCGAAGGCGTCTTATCGATGTTCAGTAAAGTCGAAGACTATATTAGCAGTTGTTCGGAGATATTTTTGATGAAGAACAACGCCCTGCAAGATCTACACACAGTTAAGAATTAACTCAAGAAAATGCACCACAGGTCCTCCCAGAACAGCAATAATAATAACAATCATTATTTTTCCGAGTCTCCTGAGAATAACAACAACAATAACAGCGTCACTATGATGATGAGTGCTAATAAAAAAGAGATATAATCGATGAAGATACAAATGCAGAGATTAACTCAACAGAATAAAGAAAAAGATAACGAGATATCCACTCTCAACAATGTGATAGCAGGACTGAATCGAAACATCAACAATCTCGAAGAGATAATCTTCAGAATCTAAAGTTAATCAGCTTTGTAAGCAATAGTGTCTAGCATATAGTTGAACGAAGAACGGCAAAGAAGCTCAGTCTTAGAGACTGAGAAGAAACACATAGCGCAGAGGATCATGGACCTGCAGGATGAAGTCGAGAAATCGAGACTAGAAAAGACAAGTTTGTTCGATAAATCCAAAAGCTTGGAAGAGCGGGCCAAGACGCTAGAGGAGCGCTTGAAGAACTCGGAAAATAGCAGCAAATCGAGAGGAATGTCAGAGACAAAAATAGGATTTGATGGTTTCATGCAATCGTCGAACTACACATTCCCTGTTGACCCCACCTCCAAAGACGTGGATGTGTGGATCACTCTTTTCAGTTCATATGCGAGCCACGAGAGAGAAAAGTACCGAATCTAAAAACAACAGCTATAGAAGAATACTAATGGTAGCAACATGAGATCTCCTTATGAAGATAACAGCCTCAGACTGAAGAATCTGCTTCAAAAACTGTGCGAAACTCTCGAGCAGATCAAATCTTAGAAAGAAAAAGTGGAGGGAGACAAGAACAGTCCCTCTAAATAAACTATGTCGATCGTGGTACTTCAAAATTCTGACCAATACGATCCTTACGAACAGAATAGACTATTGAAAAAGAGTGCAGACAAACTCAAAAACGACCTTGTGGCCTACGCCAACTAAAATAAAAACCTCAAGGAGACCCTCACTGACATGAGAGAGCGGTTGATTGCTCGCGAAGGAGTGGAAGATTCCGAACTCAAAGCTCAGGTTCTCGAGCTCAACCAAAAACTCCAGAAAAGCAAGCAAAGTCTAAACATATACAAGAATGAAATAAAGAAAATGAAGATTTAAGCAGTGCAATTCAAAAACGAGTACGAACTGGCAATAAAAAATATTCAGTTCCATCTCGAAAAATAAAGGAGTGAGCGACGGCGCCTCCACAACGAGGTAGAGGACCTCAAAGGTAACATCAGAGTATACTGCAGACTGAGGCCACTAACAAAGTCAGAGGTGGATCGCAAAAGTAATCAGGTTGTGCAGGCCAATTTCGACAGCGTGTACCTCTCGACTAAAAACAAGAATTATCAGTACGATGCAGTTTTTTCGGAAGTCTCTTCACAGGAAGAGGTATTTGAATAGACGAAAAAGCTAGTGCAGAGTGCGATCGACGGTTTCAATTGCTGCGTCTTTGCCTACGGACAATCAGGTAGTGGGAAGACTTACACTCTCCATGGCACGAAAGAGGAGCCAGGCATCGCTCCCCGAGTCATTGCTGAAGTTTATAGGATCATCAATGAGATGCGCAGCCATTATGCAGTCCGTGTGGATACTAACATGATCGAGATCTACATGGATAATCTTATCGACCTGTACGATCGAGGAAAGGAGAAAAAATCACTGTAGATTCGAGAAGATCCAAGGTGGGTATTCGTGGACAATTCATGCAATGTACTTGTAAACTCCCAGGACGAAATTGAAAAGCTCTACAAAAGCGCTCTTGAGAGGAGGAAGGTCTCTCCGACTGAGCTAAACTCGGAAAGTTCAAGGTCTCATCTGGTTTTTATGATTTTTCTGTAAATCTAGAATAACCAGACCAAACAAAAAAAGTACGGCAAAATCTCGCTTGTCGACTTGGCGGGGTCCGAGAAATCTTCGAAATCGTTGATGGTGAAGGAGAGTGCTTCGATCAATAAGGCACTGACGGCTTTGGGAGACGTGATTATTGCCCTGCATTAGAAAGGGACTAAGGATAGACACATTCCGTATCGTAATCACAAACTCACCCATTTGCTGAAGGATAGCTTGGGTGGAAAAGTAAACCATTTCTTATTCAACCTTGTTTATCATATTGTGTATTTACTAATAATATAGTCTAAAACCTTAATGTTTGTCAATATCTCGCCAGCAGATGTGAATATCTAGGAAACGTATGTCTCTCTGGGCTTTGCCAATAGGGTCAAAAACATCGATCGCCCCGTAAACAATCTAGTCTTGAATCCGAACGAACGATTGCAGTCCGAAGAGGATGAGAAGAAGCGATCAGGCTCACGACTGGATAAAAGACATCAAATGCAATGAGCTATTTATTTTTCTTAATATTTTATTATGTTCTTTTTCTTTTATTTTTTATGATAATATATTTTAGTCCAATATAAAGCTATTGATTTCCTTGCTAACGAATCAATATAAGTTATTTGATAAATAATAAATTAGTTGGATTTAATATCTTATCTACTTTTATGATGGTATTCGAGGAGTTGTAGATTCAACAATTGTGTATATACCAAATAAGGATATTGCTAAACATTTAGATTGTATTAAATATAAAACAGACAACATGGATCCCAAACAAACATATTATCAGGGATAATTATCATTTTTGTTGTTTTGACGTTTTTTCACTTGAACTTGTGGAATCCAATGATGTTGGCGTAGTCTCTGAAACACTTTCTGCAAACATGCATGCCGTACTTCCTGATCAGCCCCATCCGGTTCGTGCACACTCTGCATGCTCTGCTGTCCTTGCCGTATTTTCTGGGGTGAGTTCTCCAAAGTAGGTTGGGCATTTTTTTTGTTTATGATTTTTTGTTGTTGATTATTTGATATAATATATATTTTGTATTATATTTTTTTTATATTATGTTATATATATATATGTATTTACCAAGTTGTTTCTAATATTATATGATTTGATTCCTGTTAAATAATCCTGAAATAAATATAAAAATTATTCATTTGACATAACTAAACCCTAAACATATATGTGGTTAATCTGGAGCTGCCAATAAATATATAGCGTAAGAATACATTCAAAAATTATCGTAAAAAATATGTCAAAATATGTCGCATAATCATGAGTAATAAGTCAACTTAGTATCAACGAATGGTATTTAGTATGCGAAATTTTCAACGTTCCTTCTTTATTGTAACATAGTTTTGTTTCAAAAAAATGTTTGTTTAAAAAAACAGGTTTAATTATTTTATTTTATTTCATTATTATTTCAAAAATATGAAAATAATTTTAGAGTTAACATCATCATGTTTTTTATTTAAAATATAGTGTTTTTTTTTTTTTTTAGTTTATGATGAAGCAGGCTCTTTTAATCAACTCACAATTTTTTCAACGCTTCTCAGGATTAGATATCAGGACTTTTCAAGAGATGCTGAATATTTGCTAATAAATATTCTCACATATTCTGATTCTGGTTTGATTGATGGCAATCTACTTTTAATAACGAATCTGCAAACATTTTAATATATGAATGTAAGTAAACTCAAACATATCCACTCATATGGGATTCCCTTCATTTTGAGGATTCAAGGCATCCAAATGAGTCGTCGAGAGGATCCTCTGGCATACGAAGACCTATCCATCTAAAACATAAGAAAATAAAAATTGTACGATAAATTTATTTATATTTTTTAAGGTGGGGGGCCAAAAAAGAGAATCAAAACTGTTTTTGTTTAACGCAGTATTTTATAGACATGTTTGTATTGAAAAACATTATAATTCTTGAGTTAAACAACATTTTATTATTTTTAATTAATATTTATAACTATAATATGTCACAATCAAACACAAAAAAGGTTGAGGTAACAATGGGACCATAAGACTAATAAGAAAATTATCTTCAGCTTGATATACTCAGTTTTCTCGACATGCCTTATATTCCACCCTAATTAAAAGATTATAATGAGGATCATGATAACATTAACCTGAATTAATAGCATGGCCCAAAAAAAAGCAAACGAAGTCGAGTACCATCGATATACAAGAACGCAAATAAGTATTTCATTGCCATGCTTAAAAAAGTGTTCAAGAAATACAGAAAGAAATACGGAAACAACCTCAGCTAGGATTCAAAAAAAACTCTTGAGGGCTATTTCGAGAACAAATAAGTCGGCTTTAAATTTCTTCAAGCAATTCTAAAAGTTGATGGATTTTTTGATTTTTTGCTACAGCAAAAGATAAGGGATCGATTTATCGAATTTGGCTTAGAGGCGAGTCCCGACCCTGAGGCAAACAGACAGGGCGATTGGCCCAAAAGAGGTAATTGGCTACCAATAATCACATATGTATTGGATAACCAAATCACTTAATTTTCCTCTTGGCCTGAAATATTAAAGTAGATGTGACCTTTATAAAATTGATAAATACGAATGTACTCGTAATTTTTGTATCTTTTTTTATTATTGTTATTTATTGATATTATTTGTTTATTTATTTTGATGCCAATTTATCCAATGATAAATTAATCAATCCTTTTATTTATTTTTTGTATTTGAAATATTAAATAACTTCTATTAATAGAGTAAGACTAATCTATATTTATTTTTGTTGTTTTACTTCTGGACCTAATAACATAAAAACCTACGTATTTAATGAGTTTGGTCATGAAGAGAATCCACTCCTCGTCCATCAAGAACCAATTAAATGACTATCTATTTTTTATAAATATACATATACATTATATTTAATGTATCGATATGCATTATGTTTTGAGCAAGAAATGCTTTAATTAAAAAGCAATCGATAGCATGCTTTTAACATAAATTAAAAACTATCAAAAATCAGACCGAATAACAGATCGACTACGATTTCCTGTACCTTTATTTGTTTTTAATTTTGGAGTATGATATGGAACATTAATAAATACTATTAAAATACTCCTATTTAATTAATTAAGATACCAAAAGATTGGATGATAACCTTCTAATATGATGAATAGAAACCCTTATAGGCAAATATATTATTCATTGTGGATTTCGGAAAAAAAAACCTATGTATTTCTATTTTTATCTGTGTTATATGATAAATTTTAAAATAATAATATATATTTCTCAAAAGCAAAAAAGAAATAGAGCACGTTCGATTATACATATAATTAAAATATTCTTATAGATATGTTCAAAACCAACAGTTAAACAAAAATGGTTTCTATATAAATTTATCATCTTTGTACTTTTTTTAAAAAATACATTTTATATCAACTTTATCTTTCAAATACTCGATCTTGCTTATCGTTGGTGTTGGTTGTCCCCGAAAACATTCAACCCCCCCTATTGAATTGAACAATGAATTTTCAACAACAATAATATATTTCTTTTGTTTTTCATTGATCTATTATATTGATCCCTTTTATAATAAGACATTATTGTTTCATTTTTTTATTATAATCCTAGGTATTCATTAGTTATTTAAACTTCAAGTTTTGCATATATAATATATATATGTGGAGCTACCAATAATAAAATATTGAGGTAAGATTGTATTAGTATATTTTTTTATTAGAAGTCATTTATAATTTTTAAAAAATTAAAAGCAGCAGAACATAATTAATTGCTTAAATATCTGTTTCCCCTCATATTTTTATTATGAATATATATCTACATTTAATGTATTTATTTATATTTATATATCTATCGAAGAGAGAGTTATATATGAATATTTTTAATAAATATATTCCGAAATGGGTAACAAAGTCGGTCTGGAAGTGGATCAGTAACAATTCAAAATCGTGGTTCACACTACTAGTAAAAATGATACAGACTTCTTCACTAACTTCAATAGTGTATTCAAGCTGGAGTCTCTCGAACTCTCTGACAAATCCAAGTTGTTCTTCTTTAGATTGACGAAGACCTAATTCTTTAACGTATCATTTAAGCGACATTAAAATATTATCAAATATTAAATCCATATCAAAATCCAAACAGTCATCTTGAGATTGCCAACAGCAACATAACAATGACTACAAAAAATATAATAACTTTTTCGATTGGGCGGCATTGTAACTTTACATATTATTTTATGTGATGTAGTTAACGAAAAGTGACAAAATCGCTCTCCTTCGGGCTCATTTTTCTGAGGAACTGAAAACAGCTGTCAACATATACATGAATAAATAAACCTCGCTCTTCCTGTAGTCGTGCGAATAAGTCCAGAAAACTCTAAAAAGTCTTATGCAGACAGATTACACTCCGCAGCATCGACACAACTCCGAATCAGTGGTGAGGAGCTTGGACTGGCTCGAGAGACTCAATCCCAACGAATTCTTTCATTTCGAACACTCCGTCGGAGTCAATGAACTGCACCTCGTCAACACCAACATTCCTGCAAAAAAGAATTATCATTCTTTGCCGAAGTACCCATATTTATTGGCTTCTTTGAGGAAAGGCGTACTCTTCTTTCGAGTCGATTCTGAAAATGAAATCGAGAGGGTCGCGGGATCGATTATGGGCGAACAGACATTGTCTGCACTCATGTCCTTTATCATCTCTGACCCCTCCTTGACTATGGAAAAAATAATATCCAACAGTTTTGAGCTCGGAACGAACAAAAATACTGATTTGCTGGTCGAGGATATCTACGGAAAGAGTTTCCAGGGCCTCGGAATAAATGGAGGAGTGATAGCGAGCAGTCTTGGAAAAGTAGGACAGGGAGTTCCAAGCGGGGAATTGGACAAATCACGATCTTTAGTGTTAGCATTTGCAGTAAATGTCGCACAATTCTGTGCTTTGCAGATGAAGATTCACAACCTCGACCACACAGTTTTGATCGCCAATAAATTTCACAGCACTTATTTCTACTTTACTGTTCAGGTAAATTAAACACTCACTATATTAATATTAAAAAATATATTTTAAAATCTAAATTGGTTTCGCAGTCCATTATTCGATTTTTTGCACCAAAGAACCATATGATCACATTTGCGGAGCATGGGCACTATATGAGCTGTTTGGGACAATTGGATTATTCGACAGATATTGTATGATTACATTAAAGTTTACATTACTTTTTTTTTCAGTATTTTTATAACTAACAGACTTCTGTTCATATGATTTGAACAATATTATTTTAGTGATGCTGATATTTATTATAAAAAAATACTATCTATTATCAGTTCGGGATTGAAGTTGATATTTTCACCCAATACCCAGAGTTATTGCATTGATAGGAAGTGCATTAAATCTATTCTTTCACAATCCCGTAGACGTTCAGTACTCCCCCTCTCTTCGCCCAGCCAAGGCCAATGTTAATCTTTGGCAACTTTTAGTCAGTCTGAACAGTCTGAACAAGCTTCAACTACTCGTGAATGCCATACAATTTTATACACTTCTCCTCCAGCACGACGATCTGCGATACTTACAATATCGGGACAGGCTGCCAACTGACACCAATGACCTTGGAATTTTTATCTAAATTCACCGTTTGTTTTACCTCAGGCTTTGCTCCCTTTTAGTCCCCACATTTATATACAATTAGTTTATGAGGTTGGACAAATGCTAAATAAGTGAGTCCGTTTCTTGACTCTGCGCTCCAGCTGACAAAGCATTGCGTGGGATTCTTTATTTATTATGTACGTAAGCTGGTTTCACTCCATTTTTAGGATTCTTTCTTCAGAAAATATAATTTATCTGATACGTAGGTCAACATTAATGTGTTTTGGGGACTCCAGCTGATGGAGCGGATTGGGTGTGTTTTGGTAGACGTATGCTCGAGTAGTATCGATTTTTAAGTGACTCTGTAAATGCAGATCTTGCCATCTTACCCACAAGAGGCGAGTCTGCGGGTTGTTCCTACAGGGCTCCACTCTATCTGATTGACTGAACCTTTATGATACCATGAAGTGCTTGTAAAGTGAGGCACATTATTTTTAACTACGAAGAGGTTAATTTTTCCATCCTGATCACTTGTTGCAAGAAATTCACCGTAGGGGTCAAATTTTACATCTCTCTACGCAAATTATAGGGAAACAAAATTTTATAATTTTGAAGTGAAGTTAATCATATTTGGAAATATATGTGAATTACAATGATTGAGTTGTGTTGAGGATCGATGCTCCATAGTTTATTGGAGGACTGATGTTATTACTTGTTTTATTAAAGCAACATTTATAAAAAATAAATACAACAAATTTATTTAATTCAAATATATTTATACAGATATATAAATCCATCTCATCATTTCAATGTACATTAAAAATTTGGTATAAATATTAACATTATATCGATCATATCAAAAATTATTTACCTATATATTCATTATAATACATACCATAGATTAAAGAGTTTCTCTAATAACATATCTATATAAAATAATAAATAAAGCAGAAAGAAAACAATGTTCTTTACTACTAATTAGAGAATAAATAAAATCTAACCCATCATTTCCTGAAGATTCCTGATTGAAAATCAAACGGCTTCCAGTTCATGCGCGAGCTCAGGGATTTTAGCTAAAAACTAATGTTGTAACAACTAAGCAATCTTAATCCTATCTTCAGGATTCTTCTTCAAAATACGAAGGATGAAATCTTTTGCCACATCCGATATGGGGATGTCTGTCGGAAATACTACATCTTCTTTAATCTAATTTAAAAGAAAGAGTTAACAAAAATATATGGTATAATTATTGATTTTTTTTTTTCTTACGATTTTCACCAACTCTTATTCACAGTTGATATCGAATGGAATATTTCCTACTAGAAGTTAGTAGGTTAGCACTCCAATACCCCATAGATCTATTCTCTCATCGTAGTGATGTCCTTTTAGGATTTCTGGAGACACATAAAGTGGAGTCCCGCAAAAAGTAGTCCGCAGTTCAGCTCCTCTGATAACAGCCCAACCAAAATCACACAGTTTCACAGTACCCTATATTAAAAAAAAACATTGAATAAAATGTCATTATAAAAATATTATTTTTTTTACACTTTGGATCACGATATTCTAAGGTTTTAAGTCTCTATGGATAATTTTAAAAAAATGAAGGTATCTTATCGCCTCACACACTTGCTTCATCGTATAAGCCACTGAGGCCTAGGAAAGTCTAACTTGCTTTTTGATGACGTGATACAGCTGGCCACTCGAGCCCAGTTCCATCAACAAGTACATAAAATCTTTGTCATGAAAAAATCCATAGAGCTTGATGATGTTTGGGTGATCCAAAGCAGACTGTATTTTGATTTATCTGATCATCTGATTGATGATGAGATCCTAACGTATCGCAGCCTTAGGAATGCGTTTCATTGCGCAAATAAAACCAGTCAATTTATGTCTAATACAATAAAAATTGAAAGAGTATTGATGAAATATTAGTTAACGTTAAATTATACTGGACCAGATAGACACTTCCGAATTTTCCATTCCCCAGTTATTTTCCCAAGTTAAAATCGGATAGCTGAAAAGAACTCTTTTTTGTCTCTGCTGTTCGAATTGAAGATTGCTTCGAGTTATTAGTGTGATATGTAGATATGGTTTCTTTCAAAGCTACAGGCTTTCTGAATGCGTCTTATTTATGAACTTGCTGGCTTTGATAATTAGCCTGACGCATTCCACTAGGATTATCATATTAAGATTGTGAGTGAGGAAGCCTATAATGAGTATGCTTACCATTGTCTAATCGCAAAGATTTCTCAGGCATGTTAGCGTCATAATCTTCGCCCAGCGGACTTTATCGCACGGGTTATGAAGCTCTAGGCTGTCTCTTTGTCGCAACGTTGGCGAGTTTCTCCAATGTATTTGTGATTTTTGATCCCTTACCGATCTGATTATCTTGATTGTAAGGCTCAGGGGACATCTTGTTTTGCGTTATCCCAGGAGGTCCTGAGCTCGGTTGATAAGTGAAATTCCTAGGTAAATTTCCAAGCGATGAGAAGTTCGGGTTATCTTTACTGAACGTGAGAAAACCAGCACTGCTCGGGTATTTCTGTTATTCAGGAGAGCTAACCCTGTTACTGCCGGAGTGGAACATTTGAGAGTCGACATAGCTTTGTGGTTTCGTGAGATTCGTTTGGAGCCTTTGACTGATTTCCTCGTGCTTTTAGGCGTACTAAGCCAGCCTGGATTTAAGATCGACTGACTGTTGTTTCGGGAAAAAGTTATTTAAGTTACTGTTATTGGGAGCCATATTGTTAAAATTTGTATATTTTTTGTTTTGGCTTTGGTTCCACTGTTGTTATCTCTCAGCATTGTCAAAATCAAAGGGTAATTGACTGGGTCTGGGCCTTCTGATGTTACTGTTTTCTAGAAAGTCTGAAACCTGGAACCCTTCTGAATACATATTGATTGGAGGTTCAGATGCACGTGGCCTTGGTTTGTTGGTAGGTGAGTAATTTTAAAAGCGTTGAATGTTGTTGTTCCCTTGCCCCGAAGATTTCATTGTTTTATATTTTGTTAAGTTTTATATCTCGATATAATGTTAAAAAATGTGGATCTTCAATAATATATTATTAACAAAAAAACGTAAAGTTCAATATGATTAGAATAAATATAATTACCTATGATTAATAGGATCGATTTTTTTTGTTAACCAATTATTTCATACTGATATTTAATATTTCCTCTTTTTTAAATAAATATATTTTTTAATAAATTTATTGAAATTATGACATATTAAGTATATCAATAATATAGCAATATTGCTTATTATTGTATTTTTTCTCACTTATTTTAGGTAATCATACGGTGGGTTAGTGATTCTCGATATTTTGTTTGTTTGAAAGAAGTAACAACATTTAAATAACTTTAAATTTATATCAATTTTTATTTCTTTAAATAATCAAGCATTCCTTTGAAAATAATCCAGATAGATTAAAATAATTTAGCATTAAATAAATATAAAAAATAAAATCTTCATTCAGAAAAGTGTTTAAAATATAGTTCATAATAATTTTAAGTTATCTAGAGATATTTTCAGCGTAATTTCTTTTATTAAATAGCACAAGCGTGGGTAGATTTTTTATTAGACTATAAGTCAAAAAACAAATATAAAAATAATATCAAAATAATATAGGTAATGTTTAGTTTGTTAAAATCAGGTAAATGCAATTGCCTAATCGGGACTAAAGATATCAAACACCATTTCTTAATGTTTACTATTTAGAATTTGAATATTTTATCTATTATTCAATGTATGATTAAAATTATTAACTTACTAAGGTAATAAAGGTTGCAAATGTTAATGTTGCAATACTCAAAAAATTATAATAAGTTAATTATAAATCTACTATTTTTTGCTATTCTTAGAATATTAAATAATACAAATAAAATGTACATTAAATATTTCCATAATCGAATCAAGGAATAATTATTCAATAATCATATAATTCCAAAAAGTATTTTAATATAAAACGTACTAAAATAATATAGAAATATAGAAACAAGAAAATATAGGCAACAAGAGGATGATCGAATAACAATAAATAATACCGACTCCGAAATAACACAGAATATCTAAACAAAGAAACTCTCTTGTTCTCGATAAAAATTTCCTAGACGCAATCCTCGCAACCGCATCCGAAACGCAATCATCACAACCTCCAGGCCCTCATGTAATTCACATTGGAAACCCTTCAATTGTCCCGATCCTCTCCACTGAAATCCAGTCAGATATCCACTCCGTCAACTTCAATACGCTGGCTCAGCTAAAAAAGGCCCTCAGAATGCGCAATTTACCAGAACCATAAAAGAAAATATACATGAAATACAAGAGATTCGGTTCGTGCACTGAGTCTCCGAAATTCGTGGAGGTCAAGACAACTTCGAATGGCGTGTTCTTGCGTTCTGACATCAACGACCTTTGGGTCTACGGGGAATGCAACGATGGTGAATTCGGACTCGAATGCAAAGAAATAACTATTCGGGTGCCTATCAAAATAAATGTTCTAAACAGTCTACCTTCAGTTATGCAATTTAGTACCCACGAAAATAGAATAGTTGCAGTAACACGTATATCAAACAACATCTCGAAGTTTACATATATTTATTTAATTTTATTGCAAATATTAGTGAGTGAACAGCTATACACATGGGGTTTACAAGGTGGAAATGGCAACGAGTCGATGAATGAGGAGTTGGGGAAAAGTCACACAGAGATTGCCAAAAGTATCAGTACAAATAATATGTATTCCAAACCTGTAAAGGTCCCTTCGCCTTGCACACCGAACCTCCTCAACCCTATTTCGAATACTGGGTTCACTTATTCTATTATGGATAAAGATGCTCTTTATTTCGTAAAAATAAAAAATAAAAAATACAATATTTCGACTATATTATTATTATTGGAGGTATTGCATAGATTCATAACAATATTTTTTATTCTCACGGTTGTTAAAACGCAGGCAAATTGGGACTCAATGAACACTTCGTCATCCATACTCTCCATCCAACACCAATTCTTCTCCCCTCCATCGACACGGTTATTCGAGGAATCGCTCTTGGGACATCATCGGCTTTTTGTTGGGATCACATCGGCAGACTCTATGCTTGGGGCGATGCTAAACACGGAAAGCTAGGTCTACCCTGTCGCTAAGGTCATTTTAATTATGTCGTATACACTCCAACCCTTGTGGAGACTCTCAATTCCGAACGCATTGTCCAGGCGAGTTGCGCATAAAAACACACCTTAGCTCTCACGAAAACTGGAACTGTCTATTCCTGGGGAAACCAACCTGAAGGTGGAGTTATTGAATATCGCAAAAGGCCGAATCCTGTAGGATTTGACTGGCCTGTGGATAAAATTCAAGCCTTTTCTCACCAAAACTATGCATTAAGTCTCAGCAAAGGTTAACTCTACTCCTGGGACGAGGTAGCTGTCTTGGAAGATCCAATCAACAGTATAAAACCCATGATTTCCCTTCAAGGTCTCAAGCTCATAGATTTCAGCTGCACCCCATAGTTTGTAGTCGCTATAATTTAAAAAATATAGCAAAACTCTTTAGTAATTGATAGCCACTGGCCCAAAGAGAACACCAATACCAATTATAATAGTAATGCTACAAATAATAGAATCAAACAAACCATAGCTAAATCGTTAATACAGATTACCAAGGAGGTCACTAAGCATTGCCACCACAAGCTAGGAGCGAGGGAGAAGGCCAGTATCTAGAACATCGGAACTGCTGCTGAATTGTTCGTGCCTGCGAAGAAAAAGAAAAGTCCGAGCAAAAGGGTGACGACTGTAGATAGGACGCATGCAAGGTAAACTACCTTAGCGATCACTAACAATAATCCTAACCAAAGGTTAATGATGATGCTTATGAAACAAAACCCTATCAATTTCAACACTGCTAAAAAGAATGTGGTATTTTCTTCGGAAAAAGCCATGCAAGAAATCCAAGCAGTACAGGTCGATAAACATGTTCACTCGCCCAATACGACGGACCCGCTGGCGAAGAGCTTTCGGAATGTTCCGCACGTCTCAACTCACTTGTCAAGAAGACAAATCTTGAGTGCGAATCATAAATCAGATCTAATCCAAAAAGTTCCTGAAGAGAGCCAAATTGATTACGAAGCATCCAATTCCGGTACGATAGCAGAAGGTGAAAAGTATCAGAAGCCCAAAATCAGTAAATTTAATAATACAGCAAACAACAACAATTGTAACAGGCCATTTACTGCTTTCATTCCTGAAGGGATTTCGAAAATATCATCCTAAAATCGAGTGAGGGCCTGTCTCGCCCAATCTCAAAATATTCATCGAAAGCCCGTCACCCCTCCAACAAAAAAGCAGCTCGAAAAAACTATATTCAAAGCAATGAACGCGAGACTTCTTCGACACAAACCCGTCTTAATCAATAACTTCCACCCAGGCAATTGGATGATCCTTGACCAAATTTCTAAGATTCTCGCACAGGAAACAGTCTTAATCTTTATATCTTCAGTCTTAAGAGACAGAATCGAATAGGCTGAGCTCAATGCTGCCAACTGCATCGGAAATTATATGAAGTCTCTGCCTATCCGTGTCGCTTATGCGGAGCTGGTCGAGAAGCAGAGACTGATGTCGAAAGACCAAGCAGTCAGTCACATCATTGGTTTAATTATGGCGAAAAAAATGAGGGAGAGAATCGCAGTCAAGATAGTAGAAAATCAGGTCGGTCTTTCTCAGATCCACTCTGCTTTAGGAAGTTTCACCAGTATTATCCGGATGACTAAATTCGCTATCTCCTGCATGATTGATTACGGATTCTTGAGTTTTTTCAAGATCTCGAAAACTGACAAACATCGATCATTGGAAAGACTATCCAAACATCTGAAAACTGAGTTGCCTGGCATGCGAAGCATACAGATGAGATCCAAGAAGATCATAATCGACGCATTCGGCCTCAAAAGATAAAGCGTATCTCAATCCAAATTGTCGTTAGACTTGCTGCCGTTATACCCTTTCTCTAAAAATGTCTATGATATTATATTTCCTGAACAGCTTGCTTTCAGCACATATTAAAAGATGTTAAAACAGGCAGCCGAGGTCAAAGTGCGCAATGAGTTAGTCAGCCTCATACTCATCGCTAACCTAGCCAGATACCAGAATGAGCTGACTGAGTATGAAGCAAGAAAAGCCCAATTTATCAAAGCTCACAGCGACAAAATCAATCAATAGAGGATTAGGCTGTTGCTTTTGAATAAAAAAATAAATAATGTTGTATCTCCGACAGAGGTGAGAAATTTCAATGTGGGTGACGATACTGAGGAGGAGGGTCGGAATGACTATCTTCCGTATTTTGAGTAGATCGGGCGTATTGCTTCAAAGATGGCAGGGTTTCCGCAGAAGCCCGATATCAAGATACACCTGTTATTGAATTGTAATGATCGAGAACAGAAAGACGAGAAGAAGGTATTCAAAAATTTACTGGTTAAATACATATAAATGCTGCATTGCGAGCTTAAAGGGAAAGATTGAAGACAAATAAGTTAATTGAAACAATTGGATTCCTGTTATATAGAAATATATAATTTGATAACATCCTTAAAGTTTGTTCGATTCTCATTAAACTTTGTTATTTAATTGTTTTTTTTAATTTTGATAGCATATAATTGGTAATATTAATATCGTTTATTAAATACATCATTAATTTAACTTCTATTAATTTCGACATTTTTTAAAAAATGAAAAATATTTACCAACTCATATGTTTATACAACCAGTTATGTAAAGGATAAAAAATAATCATACTTATTTTTTGAAAGAAATTTTGAGATTTTAGATAGATAATTTTTAAAAGATATATGTGGATTTTAAAATGCGAAAAAACTAACAAAATTAAAAAGTGTGTTATTCTCGAACTAATATTTGCTATTTGTTAATGTTCTATGTATAAAATATAAGAATTTTAGATAGATAGTTATCGGTATTCTTATACTGAATATTTTGTTCCTATTAGAACTATAATCATTCATTGTTTTTAAATTATCTATCATTTAACTTCAAAGATACACAATAATCTATCCCTTAAAATTTTTACCAAATTTAATTGATTTGTTTCTCGCGAAAAAATTCATATCATGAATCAATAATATTTCCGACTACCCCACCAGCCCCAATACCCTCACCTCCAGCTAACTTTGATGATAGACCGACACAATAAATAGACATTTAATAGAGTTCGCCAGTAATACCAAACACAAAAGTTCATCCCGAAAAGTGACTCTGAAACGATCTCCACATCTTTGCTGCTGGATTATATGAAGAGTGTTTACCAGACATACCATATTCCCGACCCACTACAACCTTTCACTAATAGTACTCCACCAGCGTTTCTTGATTTACCACAAACCCATGAAGGTCTACCTCATTAAGATCTATTGCGCTTATCTGGCAAACGAAGCATGAACCATCTACAGCCACAACATGAATCTGCATTTACCCCTGTAAAGCCTTCAGACTAATCCAGAGAGACTGGTGTGTCCAGTACTGATGCAAAATGGCTGACCCCTGTCCGAGGTTTCTATACTCCTGGAGAAGATCTTGAACAAAGTCAAAACACAGCTAAAAGCTACACCCAAAATATTTAGAACATAAAATAAGTTTTTCGGTATTGTTTTGTCTGTGAAAATCCTGTTCTATAACACAATATTGCTTATCATTAAAATGAACAGTGCAAGAAAAAAGGATTTTAACAACTGTATATTCTATCAGTCCAGCAGATAATCTTGCGGTTGGAAGAGAAGATCGATCGAATTAAAGAGACACTTAAGTCATTGGTCAGAAATTAAGAAAAATC
This sequence comes from Halesus radiatus, assembly GCA_022606495.2. Lineage (NCBI taxonomy): Eukaryota > Metazoa > Arthropoda > Insecta > Trichoptera > Limnephilidae > Halesus > Halesus radiatus. The sequence goes on along the minus strand of JAHDVE020007841.1, from coordinate 21,359 downwards.
AAAGATTTTGAATATGAGAGAGAAGGTTTCGAGCTGGCTGGGACTGTTGGACCAGCAAAGGAAAAGCTAATCTGAAAATGTTTATGATGATATACTGGGGTCGGGAAATAGTATTGAATTGAAGTTAATTTAAGAGTCGAGAAAGTTACAGTGGTTTTTGAAGATGAGGCAGAATATTCAACTAATGTTCGGGCTTTGATTATAAAATACTATGTGGATAGCAGGAAACATTTGAATTTTCCTTGAGATAAATTTTTGTTTTACAAAATATGCATAATGTATATTTTTTGCTATTTGTGTTTGGATATGCTTAGTATGTATCTATTCTTTATGGAATGTGAATATAAAGATAAATACAATTGAATAAAAAGAAATATTCTATTACATAAATGCAAATATTAACGAAATATAATAAAATTGTCCAATATTCTATCTAATAGAGAATAAAGTCATTTTTAAAAAAACCAAAAACAAATTAAATTAATCAAACTTTTTTTCTCCATATTTTAAAATGAAGATTTATTCTTTTTTATAGTAACTCAATATTCTTTTTCACTTAAACCCTGATGTTAATTTATTGTCGCTCTCGTAATCGATCTCCACTCCCCTCATGTCTTTAAATGCGGAAAATTACAAACTCCGATCCACTCCTTTGATTCCCACAATGCATACCTTTTTCTTTGTCAGAAAAGTTAGCAAAGTGCGAGAACCCAACACAGACACTCCCACAATAGACACAGTCATGATAGTAAAGCTGATGTATAGTCCTAACACATCCTCAGTACTGAGTAGCGCGGTCACAGCAATTAGACTAGCCACCATCGTCAGGAAGCAGAATAATGCCAAGCAGCCAATAGCAATATTTTTGATAGTACATTTTTATTTATTATAGCCTAGCACATAGTCGACCTTGTATTCGACTTGAAAGATGTGTCGACAGTAGAGACACTGTATCTTTGGTTCGTCCGTGAGAGTCTTCTTATTGAACTACTGTATGATGCATTTTTGATGATAGTGCACACTGCATGCGCAGAAAGATTGGCTAGCCATGTATACGATTGGCTTCGCACAGAGAGGACAGTCTCTTGCGAACTTGTTTGCTAAGGAGTTAGAATCCACGACTATTAACGTTTTGGTCTCCATTGTTGATTCTAATCAGATTGATGCGGAACCTAGTAGTGAGAAATTAAGAGAGAGAGAAAAAAATAATAAAAAACTGGAAATCTTTTTTTTCGGAATTTCTATTTTTTTATTTTTTTATTAATCTAAATGCTTATGATTAATATACTTCGTAAATGCATAATATATATATTTTTTTAAATGATAGACATAATTACTTGTAGTCGTTTAATTAATATAAACCATAGATATTTGGGCGTCAAATTGGCTTAGAAATAAAATATACTTTATGATATGTAATGGGAAGGGGGGTTTGATCTGTCTTGCACCTGATCTGTATTCAAAATGGGTATTTAATCCTCTGAATTCACAGATAAATTAGAATAAATAATAATAATTGGTAATTAGTATTTTATAAACCCACCAAGAAAATTGGGGACAACTCAATGACTAATTCTTTTTTTTATTTCTTTGCATCGTATTTCTCATTTGCAATATATATTTTTCTCTCAATCACAATTATAGTTAGCTCAAAAAACGTTATCAAATTTCTGTTGTGTTAATTGCTTGGATTTATTTCCATTGTAAGGGAGTCCAGACATATTATAATAGCAAAAAAAACAGTCACTAATTTCTATTTTTAATATTTAGCCAAATAACGTGAAATCCTCCAAGTTTTAATTATTTTTTACATATATATAAGTGACAATAGAAGATATACATACATATAAATATAAGTATCTGTAACAATAACTAATTTTCTCTCTTTAAACCTATAATATTTTTTAATATGATAAGACTTTATTTAGAAATATTTTATTTTAAATTTACATATAGATAACTTATTCATCGAATAATATGGAAAAAACAGAATCCAAGAAATTCAAACTTAGTGACTACGAAGTTATGACAACCTTAGGAACAGGTATTGATTTTAGTCTTGCATATCTATCCTCATTTTTCATCCTTTTAAACACTTTAGGCTCTTTTGGACGTGTGAAGCTAACCAAAAATAAGAACAATGGCAAGTTCTATGCACTCAAAATGTTGAAGAAATCTGAGATCGTCAAATCCAAGCAAGTAGACCACGTGATGAACGAGAATCAGATTTTAAGCATGATTACCCACCCCTTCATTGTAAGAACAAAAGAACGACAAACAAACAAAAATACTGTTATCTATAATTTATTAAATTTTTTATGGTTTCAAGGTCAATATGGAAGGATTTAGTCAAGATTCCCGTTATCTCTATTTCATGCTCGAATTCGTATCTGGAGGGGAGTTGTTTTCCTATCTCCGAAGTGTCGGAAAGTTGGAGACCGATCACGCTGCATCCTACGGAGCTCAGGTTGCTCTCATCTTCGACTATCTCCACGGCAAAAATATTGTGTATCGCGATCTTAAGCCAGAGAACTTACTGATCAGTGAAGATGGGTATCTCAAGCTCACCGACTTTGGTTTCGCTAAAATTGTCTAATCACGTACCTTTACGCTCTGTGGCACTCCTGAATACCTCGCCCCTGAGATTCTTCTCAATCAAGGCCATGGTAAGCCAGTCGACTGGTGGACGCTGGGAATTCTCGTTTACGAGATGAATGCGGGGATCGACCCCTTCACAGATGATGATCCTATGAATATTTATCAAAACATTCTCAAGGGAAAGATCAAGTTCCCTAAAGATTTTGACAAAGAAGCGAAGTCTTTAGTCCGTCATCTGTTGGTCTCTGATCTTTCAAAGCGATACGGGAACTTAAAGGGAGGGGTCAACGACATCAAAGAGCACCGCTGGTTCGCCAAGACGGACTGGAAGGCGCTTCTCGATAAGAAAAGTGCGGTTTATTACAAGCCCACTGTGAAAAAACCAGGAGATGTGTCTAATTTCGGTAACTATCCCGATTCAGATACTCTCCCTCCTCCCTTGAAACCTATGGACGATCCTTTTTTGAACTGGTGATAAAAAACAACTACACCACTATGATAATTGAAGACGGTCAATAAAAAAAAATAACTACTAAACTTTATTATTTTGAACTATTATAGAGTTTTTTTAAGAAATGTATCATTAAAAAAAAAATGAAGTACAACACAATTTTTCATCTTAATATTCTAAAAATGCCGAATATTCTCTATTGATGAATAGCCTATTGTTTAGAGTATATTAAATATGTAAACCACAATATTTGATCATTTCTTTCGATCCTTAAATAGAATTCAATTAATTTAAATATTTCCATTTTTCTAATATCACCGAATATTCTAAAATATATATAAAAAATATAGTCATTCATTATCTCTAGACCTTCCTAAAAATTTGGAAACATGTTTGGCAGAACCAATCCTCAAGCATTCAAATATAAACTCAAGCGCACCATCGAATAGTTCGACAAGACCCATAATATCTTAAGTCTCAGCAAATCCAAGTTTGGAGACACAAAGAAGAATAATCGTCAAAATCTGAATAATAATAACAATTTTAACACTGTGAATACATTAAATTCTTCCACATCGCTTTCCTACTACTAAAAGAAGTTCAAACCCATATGTTTTATTGGCGAGAAATAGCTACCCATTAATATTGTCAAGACGAAGAAACAAAATTACCTCAGCACCAATAGGCTGCCTCGGTTTAGGAAAACTGGCAGGAAGACCGAAGACGAAAGAGGAATATCGGGAGCAATCAAGAGGTATAAAGCCATGAAGACAGAGCCAGATTGGGATAATGCAGCCGAGATGAGGAGAATCAGACTGAAAAATTAATACACAGTAGCGCACGAACAGAAAAATAGACTTATAGAGATGGTGAGGTTGGGCAGACTTCTGATCAACGTGAGAAAAGAAGTGTTGGAGGGAAAAAGCATAGTTTCTGAAGGGATTTGAATTAAGTTCTCGAGAAAAAACGATATCTCGAAAACGTAAATTAAAGAGATAGCATGAGGGTTTAATAAGTTACTCTAACGTAACTGAGAGAGGATCGAGAAATTAATAGAGTTTAGAGTTTTATATATATATATCCCTAAGAGAATAATAGATTAATAATAAAATATGAATATACAAAAATATAATTTGGGTATAAATTGAATTTTGAAATATCTTTGTAACGTCACAAATTTTAAATTAAAGAACAGGAGAACAGTATCATTGAGATAACATCTAGTTTAGGAACATTAAATTTATAAGGCATAACATTTAAATTTTGAAAATGGTATACAACACATGTGAACAGTTGGATTCATTTAGTATTCTTTGCAAAATGTTCAACGCAAATGATGCTATTCTTCCGCTGAACATCATGGGATTCGATTCTTATGAATAAAAATGTGAAAAAACAACAATATTTTCTAATCTTATTTATTCAAATTGATTCTTTATTATACTGCGTTAAATGGTTTATATCTATATTTATGTGTAATAATCGTTGACTGATTTTTACAAAAAACTCTATTTGAATAATATATATTTATTGCCTATACAAATCCAAAAAAATATCGATATAGAGATATATATACAAATCTTAGCAAAATAGGAATTAAAAATATAAATACATACATATATCACAGTAAAAACAACTCAATGCTAAATAATATCGGGAATTTCGATCAGTACTGCTTTCAAATCAAACTTGTCAGGTTTACTTCAACAGCCCCGGCTAACTTCGTTTTCAAAGTTAGCATCACTAAAGGTAAGTTATTATTTTTAATCATCATTCTTTCAAAATCAAAATCATCTACATATATGTATTTTTCGTTAAATAATATTAGGTGTCACTCTCCTTGAAGAAACCAGATAAACCTTCACGATTTCCGACAGGAACGTCGAGCTTTCAGGTGCTGCCATTAACTTCAGCTTGCCAAACTACAACCCGAAACGCCCAGTCTAGTTCAACGTGCAGGTCAAAGATACCGAAAAGAATGATGTGATCGGCGCCTTTCCAATCAATAGTAGCGAATACATCGAAGAGTTCAAACTGAACCAAACTTGTCATTTTGAAAAAACTGTTTCTCTGGGTGAGGAGTATTCTCTGGCCTATGTGTTATTTCTTGATAAGTCTCGAATCGGATTGATAAATTCAATTAAGCAAATAGAGTCCCAAAAGAATTTATACTCTTTACCGGCATCGGAGAGTGTTGTTTCTGAAGAAAGAGGAGTGACTTCACCAACTCGCAAGGTGATTGTCAGAAAAAACAACAGCGGAACAACTCCGGTCAAGGAAGAGCCCGTGAAGATGGCGAAGACTCTTTCTAGACAGGAAGATGAAAAATCAGTAGTATCCGAAACACCTTCTCGGGGCGGCAGACAGACTTTGAGAAGAAATAAAGACAGGGAGACTGACGAAAAAGCCAGCAGCAGAGATCCGACCCCGATCCAGAATCGATAAACTCGAGAGACTAATTTAATGAAGCAAGCACTCGAGAACAAATCTAAGGGAGGGTCTACGATTGTGGAGCGAACTACAGTAAATAAGCCAGAAGTAATGGAGAGTAAAACCAAGTCCATCATATCAAATCCTTCTGGAGAAAAAGAAGTTACGAAAACCCAGCTTTCCAGCGAAAGAGAAGCCAAGATAATTAGTGCTGCCCCGTCGACTGTAGTGGTTACAGCAAGCCCGTCTCCTGCCAAGAAAGCCCGAGTTGAAAAGGAGTCTAAAAAGGACTCCATTATTGAGCCTGAGAATAAAGGAGCAGCGGGACTCAGTAAAAATGTCAAATTGGGGATCGTTGTCGCACTGCTCGTGTTGTTCATGGGATTTTTCTTGCCAATGATGTTTGGACAGAGCAAAACAAATAAGAAGGCAAAAAAATCCAGAAAGTGAGAATGTGGAAGGTTTGAAAATATAAAATATAATTGATTGTTTGATCTGATTATTCAAAATATCCCAACAATATACATATATTTTTAATAAAGCCATTGATAGTTATTTTGGAAGATATTTTTTACTAATGGTATTTCTATTATTAATAATATTCCCATGATTTTCAATATTTATTCATATTTCAGGCAATAAATATCTATTTGCGTACAATATTTTTAATTAATTCAAATAGTGTAATTTACAAAAAAAAAAAAAACCCTAAAAAAAAAATACACACAATATGTTAGTTACTAAAGGAGTCAATACCGTTCGTAGGTTTTATTTTAATCTAGTTGACAAAACCATCCATTACAGAAAATCTCGTTGGAGCTTCACAGCCCTTCTCTCTATTCTCTACCTTAAACACACCCTTGGCATGTCTTACTATATCATCACCTATCTCATCGGCTTTTACATTCTCCAACTCCTCGTCAACTATTTTACACCGAAAGGCCTCGACGACGACAAAGATGATGCTAGCTCTCTCGTCGAAACCTACGACGATTCGCTATACCACATTAGCCTGTCAGAAGAGTCAACAGTTACAAAACAATTTGAATAACCACCACCATAACTAAATGAACACATTTCTGAAGAATAAACCAGTCTTCCAGAAGGCGACCACGATCGGCATCCTATGGCTCCCGTATTAAGTGAGGTAGAAATCTGGGAGCGCATCAGCTACGCCTTCGTAATGGGGCTGATTTGCTCCAGTTTTAAAATGCTAGAAATCGATGTTTTCTGGCCTTTGTTGGTAATATACTTCGTAATACTGGTTTGTTATACTGTCAGAAAAATAATACGACAAATGGTTAAGCATAACTATTCACTGAAGGACTTTGTGAAAGCATGAAAAAAATAGAAAATATACAGGAAAAATAAGTTTAAGAGGCTTGAATTCAACGATGATGTTTTTTTTAATGTCTTCATTCTTTTTTTTACTTTATAGTTTTATTTTGTAACTACATGCATATCAAGTAAAAATATTACTCGTTTTAATTTACAAGAATCAGACCGCCAGTAACTGCGGCTTACCAGTCTATAAAATTATGTTATGGAGTAAAGCCAGTTTCAAAGAATTACATAAATTTAAAAAAAAAGGTTATGGTGAACCAACCATCTTCATTCTTATTACTAGAATATTAACTTCTATAAGTATTATATATATATATATTAATATATTAATGTATTACTAGTTTTTTGTATCGATGTATAAAATATTTATTTCTAAAAATAATTTAATATTAAAAAATAAAATTAACAAAAATGTTATCCCATTAAGCCGATAAGACACGATATTCCTCGACGACTGCTGAAATTAACAATAAGTTCAGATCTACCTTCTCTAAAAATCTCAACTAATCAAGACTAACGAGTTCTTCTTTCAGTCAAGGCAATACCAAAAACAAGTTGGATAATTATTAAATCCTCATGCAGGCCTTCGACAACGATGCCAGAAAACTTAGATAAGAGACTCAAGTACTAAAAAAACATTCAATCATATAAAAAACACTCGATACATTTTTTCTCATTTTTTATACAGTGGTGTGTCCAACTTAATAATGCTTTTTGCTCTCTTAGTTGCGAAAACATCATAATATTTTTTTTATATAACTATATTTTAACAAATAATATATCTTTTTTTCATTATTATTTTTGAGCACTTCAGGATAGCCAACATTTCTGCAACAGACTTAGTCAAAGCTTAACTAGTACTCTTGATACGTGTCTACAGAAACTCAAACTGCAAACAAGCCAACTCAATTCCTATATCCAAAACGGAGTGCACAGCGAGAACGCCCACATCAAGACACTCAGAGAACAGGTTGACCATCTGACTGCCGAGAAATCGCATCTTAAAGACAGGTTTTCTTAATTGAAGATGAGGATAGAGAATATGGAACAAATGATGGGATACTATGGTGGAATTGATAAATATCATTCTTGAAGTTACCACTTTAATCTTCTTATATTTTTATAATTTTTGTGATTATTTGGTTTTTTTATTGCACAAGTTTTGATATGGTAATCGAAAATTAATATTATTAATTTCAAATGTTCTGATTTCTCAAGTTGGTTATTTTTTTCAAAAGATCAATTCGATGCTTCCTGAGTTTTTGACAATGTTCTTACGATACTAGAGTCCGATGGTGTTAGAATTGAACTCCAAGATCACCGCGATTCGATGCAGGAGAGTTTCGAAATGATAAATATCGTACTCATCTCCATTTGTGTGCTGATGCTGGCGGAAGTAAGCACCTACCAAGTGACAGAGTTGCGAAAGGCTCACGCTCAGCCCTTCGTTGTAAATATAGCTGTATCCTTCAATTGTACTTCTCTAAATATCCATTATTTTTTTTAAGAATGATGAAAAAATAAATTGGTTTACTATTTTTTCAGCGAGATGGTTAAAGCCTTCAGCCATTTGGGCGACTTCGAATTTGGAAGTCCTATCTTTTTTGATATATTGTACCAACCACAAATACGTCCAGCACTCCTCAGAATATTTAAACATCTTCTCGTAGCAATGCCGGATAATTTGAACCACCGACTCCACCTCATCCTTCAACTCAGGGCTCTTCGCACCCCTTTTCAAGGACTCGAATACATACTATTTTATGCATTTGTTTAAGGAGAGCTGCTTGTTCCAAAACAAGAAATCTTTGTGGAGCTCTAGTTTTTTAACGTTGAAGAACTTGTACCAATAGCTACAGTCGGTGCTCGAAAGAAAGAGCCTGTTGTACACAGCAAGCTTTCCTGTCTATTTCAGCGAGAAGTAGACGGTGGGTTATGTGTCATATTGTAAAACTCTGGAGAGATGCATGTTCAACTCGTAATTTATGATCTTGAACTTGCCTTACACGAAGAATAGCGTTTTAAGTTCGATCCTATCCATCGATTATGTTACTTGGCGGAATTCGGCCAGGGTGGCTGGTTTTTTTGCGTCGTAAACCAGTAATGGCTGCATAGATCTGGAAACATACAAACCCAGGACACCCATATTTTTATCTTTTTCAATGGATTTGCAAAGAATAAGGCAGAATTCAAATGGCAACGACTCGACCTATTTATACTTGTTTGCTTTAACAAGTAGGTCGATATTAACTATTATGGAGGACATAGAGATGTGGGTAAAGCTTGAAGTCTCGAGCAGATTCTAGTTGCTGATTGAGTAAACGATTTGGAGTTCGATGTTGGAGGGGGTTTTTATTTAGGATCTGTTGATTTTCTTAGAGAAGATAGTTTCCCGTATTTTGATAAGTTCTTCGAGGGTTGAACTTGCGATGACTTCTCGAATACCAAATAAGCCTTGAGTTTCCCCTGGCCCTGAATAAATTTCGAGATCTTACTGGACAAACTCTTTTCGGAGGCTGGTCTGGATGAGGGCATTGAGTTCAAGGAACTAGTCTTAGTCACGCTCCTAGAAGTATTCAAAATAAAAGCAATATTATCCGAGTGCGAAAAGAAGATGGGCGAAAGGGTATGTTGGCTTGGATTCGAAGAAGAGTTCCAAAAAGTACATGTAAACATTGGTGATGAGGCTAAACTCCTTGAGATACTGGGTAATCACAACATCATGGGCTTACTTCTCTGTTTTGAGTTTGAGGAGCAACCTGATCCTGGTTGTCTCTTCAGAGATGTTGGCTCCGATAGGAATTTCCTTAAATGCAGCCATGTTCTTTATTGTCATTATATTTTCGTTTCCAAGCCCGGTACCAAATATATCTTCTGTGTAATGATGTTAATACAAATATTAAAAATAGGGGTGGTAGATAAAATTCAGATATTAACAATTATTATATTTGGATTATTACTTGAAGCAAAGGGAACCATCGCTTTAATAACTTCTAATAAGGTCTCATTAGATCCAATTATCTCCTGGTACATATTATGCACCGAACATTTCAATGTTGTGCATACCAAAATTATTAGATTTTGAATGCGAGAAATTCTATAGGGACTGCTTCCGCTTTTCTAGCCCGATTTAGCGTTAGATTTGCTTCTATTTTATTCATTTAGGTATTCAATGATTTTCTGTAAACTTTTATTAACCATCCCCTTCCATAAAATGAGCCCAGCATGACTCGTGTTGTCAAAGCAACTCTTCAGCAGCATCTGCATTTAATCTATTTGAGGTTCAACATCTCGGGATAAATCCCCAAATACTCGGTTTTTAATGAGCAGCTCCAATATTTCTAGTTTATAGATGACAGATTCGATTATCGCAAAATCACTCACTAGAATATAGCTGATGGAATTCTGAATGATCTCATTAATTTCAATGCTTTATTCTGCGAAAGAGATATAAAGGAATGACCAACAGAATTGCTCTATTTCTTGGTTGTCGAGTTGGTATTTGCACTTCATGAAGAGGATCTGGCGGTAACAGTCGCTGCTGGGATCAGGGGAGCAGCGGCGGTATAAATCGATGTCTTATTGGGAGAGAAAGACTCCTTCGAAGAGGCAACTGAGAGGGACAGCCTCGGATACTTAGAGTGAATTTTATTGACTCTTATTCGGAATCAGAAACAGGTATCTTCGGGTCACTGTTTTGTAATCGTTATATAGTTTTTCAAGCGTCTACCAGAATAGTCTTGTTCATAAACTCAATCAATCAAAAAATCTATTATTATGTTATCTTTAAATTTTACCGAAATTTGAATCTCTCCACCTTGCATGACGCATTTTTAAATTTACCCCATCAATTTTGGTTTATAGAAAAGGGCATCTTGCCTCGACCAGATCTTGTCCGGCGAGTAAGTATCCACTACTTTTGATATAATTCTTGCCTCCAAAAACAATGTCCCTCCGGAAGAGGACGAACTCGCGCCCACAAGTTTTTAAAACTCGTCGTAAACGTAAGTTGCATATGAGCTAGTTGTGCTCTTGGTCAGGGGTTGGAGAATATTGGTGATGACAATTGTGTACCTTCCTGCAGACTCCGGGTATTTCAGATATTCAGATCGGAGAAGTTCCGATCCTCCTAGACATTGGATCACTCGAAAGGCACTGTTACTTTCTGTAGGTCGGGTTATCTTTATTTGATTAAGATAGTTGACCCAGTTCTTTTTATCCACTCTTGAAAGCAGTGCTTCGCATCCGAAAAGAGTGTTGTTCCCAACCACTAACGTTTTGATTTTCCCGGTTTCTGATTTGATAAAATAAAGATGAACTGTATTTTGAGTGTTTATACGATTTGAGGTATTGATTTTATTGATTTGCGGTTCTGCGTCGTACTGTTCGAAAAAGGAAGCAATGTTCTATTCGATTGTCTGTTGGTTCAGATCTCGATAGAGGTAGGCGTAAGGGTTCTTATAGAGCATGCCTTGACCCACCATCTTTTCAAAGCTTTCGCGAAGCAAGAAATCTATTTTAGTTTTGGCTAGATATTTTTCTATAAACTAAACATAAACGAAGATATAAAAATATAGTATTTATTGTTTTGGGGTATTTTGATACAGCGAGTGAGTTGTATTGGCCTTCACGAGTTTTTTAAACATAAAAACTCTCGCTCAATAACCCTTTTTTATTGTTATTGCTATTGTTATTCCTCATTTATAGTTATAAGTATATATATCTATCGAACGAATACCTCAAATACACTTTATCGGAATGAAATTTATAAAAAAAATATATATATAGATATATACCAGATTAAATGATTGTTAACAAAAAAATATAGAAATAATAATGAGATTAGAGAGTGGGAGAAGTTGCAGTGTTGCAGTATTGCAGAAATTGATTGTTGTTAATTAAAATAAGTATCATTATTATCAAAATGAATTAAATAAATATACAAAGATTATAATTTATTAATACATATAAAATCCACAATGGTGCAGTTTATTGATAAGTTCTCCTTTCTCATGAACGGCATCAGCAGTCTGCTGGGTTGGAACGTGATCCTCAACTCATTCGACTATTTTGCCTCCTGCTACCCCCAAGGCAAGGTCAGCACCCTTTTCCCCATCCCATACTTCATCGCATACACACTCGTCGGAGTTAGTTTCAACTATATCCACTCAAAACTCTCACTCAAGACAATGATATGTTTGGGCTTGATGGTCACTAATGTGACTCTCATCCTTATGTTGCTCACAAGTGTCTTCATCAAGAGCACAGCTGGATATGTCATTCAGCTCTTCTTCTGTGCATTGCTAGGTTTTGGAGGAAATGTCACACAATTAGCCTTTTTTGCTCTGATTAACTATTTGTCGCGTGACGTGGTGTCTCTCTTCAATGTGGGGACAGGACTGAGCGGACTTTGTATTTCGATCCTGAGAGTGATCATACTGGCCTCGAAAGGCCCAGATTCCAACAACATTTCAGCCATCGTTATTTATTATATCTTGGCACTGCTACTTAACACCTTCGACCTCTTTCTGAATATAAAATTCTTTACCTCTCCCACTTACAAAGAACTCGTCGCCCCACATGAGAATTAATCCCTTATTAAGTAAGATGATGAGGGCACTATTGTTATTCATGAGAAAAAAGGGTATTTAAAATCATTGTGGGAGGCCCATGCTGATGTATCACCCTGCGACATTTACATATTTGCTAACTACATCCTAACATTTATGCTTTTCCCGGCCCTTACTCTCAAAAGACCTTTCACATGGGGCGGGGCGTGGCCTTATGTTCTCCTCCTGACATTTTATGGTCTCGGAGACTTTATCGGGAAATTACTTTGCATGTACAGGTCATTTTTCAACATCAAATCTGTGAACTACAGCTTTTACGCTCGTTTCTACTTCTTCTGGACGATTATAATTTTGACAAAGAATATTAATGACCCTCTGTTGAACAACGATATCTTTTCATTCTTTAATCAGTTCTTGTTTGCATTGAGCAACGGCATCGTCACAAGTAAACATATTTTTCTTCACTCTTTTATAATCGATTTTTATTTAAAAATATTTAATGAGTAGACGGTAATTTTGTATTTGCATTCTAAAAGGCGACAGTAAAAACAAGGAAATACGCGGGAATCCTATGCGGATTGAGTTTACAGATCGGAATCCTGGGAGGCACGATTCTTGCCGTGCCTATGTCCTATATTTGACAATAATTGTCGAGAGAGGATATTCAAATAATTAGTACAGACTGTATTTAGATTAAGGCTATGTTTATACAAAATTCTTAGAAATCTAATGATTTGCTTTCTAGTTTTTTAACTAAAATATAATGACCAATAATATTGTATTGCCTATCTTTCTATATATTTTAAAATAATAGTTTCCTTCAATATAATTGATTTTAAATCGCTTTATACCTGTTATTGATACGTAAATCAATAATTATATTTTTCAATCATTTTTGAGCCAAGCACCTTTCTTCTTTTTATTTAATATCTCTAAAGTTCAAAATGGCGGAAACCCCACCAACTACATTCATTCAGCTCAACGCTAAAGGACAATAACAACACAACATTCTTCTTTCGTCTTGCTTTAAAACATTTTTCTTTTGGTCCTTCTTAGGAGGGGCTACTGGCTACACACTATCAACAATCGTTTCATTGGTGGGTAAAAAGATGCCAACACCAAGACTTAAGAAATATAAGAGATATGGTTTCTTCGCCCCAATTATTCTATTGTCCTATCATGGGTACAAAATAGCGAGAGTGCAGAAAAAGAAAGGAGAGCGAAGCATTATTAAAAATCCTGATTATATTGTTGCTGAGGAACCTGTGTAGGAAGATAGCCAATGATGTGATTGGATATTCATTTGTTTATATATATATTAAGTGTAATAGTTTTGAATCAAAAACTAAAAAATATGTCTTAATTTCAGCAAGATCGCCATAATATTTTATTTAATAATAAAATCCTCAAGGAATTAGAAAATGATTTGTTTTTTATTTTTTTATTATTTTATCTAAAGAAATAACAATAAAACCCACATTAAAAAAATAATATAGTTAGATAAAATCTATTTTTAACCAATTTCTAACTTACATGGGCGCTCAGCAATTATCCACTATCCCTGTCCACGAATATCACTTTGTATACAAACATGATGACTACTAACTCTATAAAAACAGCAAGACGTCGCGCGAGATGGAGTGTTACAGGATTGATAATCCCCAAAGCTAAGACCTCAAATTGTATAATTCGCGAATGAAAATGGTGCATAATCATGTAGTCAGAGTTTTGCATATACAAAATCTGGACCCTCACGCCCCACGTAGTATCCCCACCAATAAACTCACATTGTGGGTGTTCACTGAACGAGTTTCAACCAGGCTTGGAGATTACAAACGGATAAATTTTCGACCCATCCTCAGTTTACTTCAATAAGCCCTAGTTGGCTTCAAGATGCTCTATTAGCGTTTTGGCCCAGTCAAAGTGAATGAGGAAATGATAGGATTTTCGACAGATGGTACGACAAAGGTTTGGCTTAACTCAAATTTTTCAACGAACCAATTGTAAAAATCAGGGGATAATTACAATCTCAATCAACATCACGGTGTTTCCTCTTCCAGTAATAATAATAACACAATCAGTGAGCAAGAGGAAGTTGATATGATTTTCAATCTCTTTGATCCTTATATGCCTTCAAAATATCTCAACAGACCTCGTTTTTTCTCCTTTTTATAGGCATTAAACTACCTGGCAGCTATCGACAACCCATTGGATTGCTCCAAACTTTCCAACATACGCCAAGGACATTCCCCATTATTAAGATAAACAGCCGATGTAGTTCAAGAGCGTGGCCGTCTGAATTGCACCGATACGCAGTTGTACACAAAGACTGGATCGTTATTAAGAAAGCACACAGATTACAACTCAAATATGGGTATACCTGTCAACACGTTGCACATGACTAATCAATCCTCATTAAGTAAAAAAGAGCCTGAAGGCATTACTGTCAGCAAAATCTAAATCAACATACCAAATAATAATCATAGTAATCATAATGCAAACAACAATATAATAACTAAAAACCATAATAATCCACTTTATAATCTCCTGAAGCAGGATTCCCCTAAACGAGAAACTGAAACTTATAGTATATTAAAATCTAAGCAAAACCAAGTCAATCTTCCTGCTCATTCAAATGGTCCCAAAAACCCAAACTATCAACACAATAACAATATGAGAAGAGTTGCAGGAACACCACCAGGCAATTTCCTCTTACATAGCCCTTACAGTCCTGTTCAAAGCAGCCGAATTGACCAAAATGGTCCATATGTTGGCGAGTCCCGTGGCACTCAAAATATCAGTCTAAACACTGACTAGTAGTCGAGGAACTCCGCTTATATTATCGAAAACAGTAACAAAATGATTTACATGAGCGAATATCCGAACGATCACATATCTCCGAAACACTACTCTCTGATGACTAGTGAGGAACTCCGCATGATGCTTACGGATCGCAATCGTTCCCAAGATAATAAGCTGGGAATTATAGAGAGCATTCTCTCGGCTGATCCTGACCCAAAAACAAGGAAGATATGTCTTGTCTTCCAACATGTTCTCTTGAAGGATGCATAGTTATATAACGAACTATTGAATGTACGAGGGAAGATCAGCGACCTCAAAAATCCAGTCATCTACCAACGATGTTTACAGATCATTAAAGAGTCCTCTTCACTCATCGCCTCTCCAAAGTCAAGAGATGAAAATAGGATAAATTTGACTGATAAACTCATCACACAAGGAGCTGTTGCCAATCGGCCAATACCACCTACTTCTCCTGCAACTCTCCAACAGAACAGCAACATACCCATTAATAACAATATTTCTTATCGTCAAAAATATATTCCTAACTCTCACACTAATCACGTTCTCGAACTTAATTCATCTTTCGAGAAACAGCAGCTGTCAGCTGAGGATCCAATCTATATATCGGACCAGAACTACTCGAACAACCCCAAGGCTACTTTCACCAATAAATTTGAAGAAATTGCCGAGTAACCTATCATCACTTCGGAACAAGGCAGCCATTGCAAACTCCCAATCAAAAAGAAAAACCATCAATCCTCTCCAGAACGCAAAGTCTTTGTCAATGAAGCGGTACAAACTGATCATTCGCCTGCTTCGTTTAGTCCCACTCACCCACCAATTTACATACAGCCCAAACGTCAAACATCAGGCAGAATCAAAGAAATACTGGCCGAAGAACGGAGCAAACGGCAAGACCGTCAAGAGCGAGAAAATGAACGCAGAAGTCGGCGGCAACGCTAATATGAAGCCCATAATGTCACAACGAATCCGACCAACGTAGCCAACCCTTGTTATGAATATGTTGAGGACCTTGACCATTTCATAAGGATTGAGCAACAAAAACGACTGAATTAGGAGAACAAACACCAGAAGAATAACACCTACCCTGGTAGTTTGTCGAACTAATAATACACATCGTCAAATGGTCAGAAGAGAAAGTCGAAGTTGATAAGTTTTGGGAACGATTCACATCTTGACGAGAAACAATATGATGTTGTCACGGTAAAAGATGGATAATTAAACCAAAATAGTGTGAGCATGGAGGAACTCAAGTTTGATATTAATAAACTATTGTCGGGTTCTGCATAAAACTAAGAAAAAGTAAGTAAAGTGGCTTCATTCCCATCGAGGAGAAGTTCAAAGGAAATTAATATTGAAGATAAGATCAGGCTAAAGAGATCGAATTTCGCCAACCTCAAGTAATAAGTAGCGAAGGTTTTAGGCCTGGTTATGTGATTTTGATGGCTATGTATATAATTGTAAATTTTCCCAATATCATATTATTGTTTGTCGAATCAATAACACACTTATCAAATTTGCTATATTTCTGGAGAAATTTGAAACCTTATTGAAATATGATTTTCAAAAAAAATATACACTTATCTGTTCATTTCTTAGACTCCCACGGGTATGTTTTGCGGGAGAAGTTTTCAACATTTTTGCAATCGATGCACTAGCATTTCTAGCCACAGTATCTACCCTACTTCCAGCACTCACAATAGTTCTTCACGCACTTTGATTTGTTACACTTGCACCCCTGGCCTTCTTTGTCAATGTCAATTTCCTCGATACTCGATTAAGTGATTTTGTTTTGGCAGCTCACACACGTGCAACGACTACTACACCCCTTGTTTTTGCTAAAGCAGATACAGTATTTAGCGACACATTTGCTATTTGCACAATTGCATTTGACTTCGTTCACAATCTTGTTTGGATGATTTGACTTTTCAATCGGCTTAATAGACTCCAATAAATTATAGATCTTTCCTTTCACTATAAATATTAAACAAAAATAATAATTAGATAGATATACTTATGTAAATCAATATTGAAGAAGTCAAAATGGATTACCAACCATGATAGAGTTCAGAGTTTGTATTTCATAAGATTGGGAAGTAGCGAGCGAGATACAATTAATGTCGATATCGTTGTCAAAGAAGCACTTAGACTCATTTGCGGTCAAAGCAGAGGTCATCATGATTTTGCCTACTTTCGGAGTGGTTTCCAACATGGGTTGGAAAGCGAGGCCGCATTTTTTTAATGTCGAGGGGACATTATCTATTTCGGGATTCGGTTGCTCCTATTTAATAAAAAATCGTCTATATAATTTTTAAATGCCAACTATTCGGGTATCTGTATTATGTATGGATATTTAAATTGCCAAATATGCTAATTCACTTGTTAGTAGCAAGAACTAAAAACTTCGTAAAAACTGATGTAGTTAAATTCTTGGCATATTCATTATAAACTGTTCCAGCGAACCGCGCAAATTCAGCCTGGAATAAGATCATTAAAACAAAGGAAAAAAAAGGGGGTATATCTGGTTACCTTGATGGAAGTTTTTAATGTTTTCTTTTTTCAAAAAACTAGTCAGCTGAAGATTTAACAGTGTTGCTTTTCATTACTAGCTCTTTGCCGAAGCTGTATTACGTTGGTAGGGTCGATTTTCTCTGAATAGTTGCTTTCTAGACTGCACATACATCTAAATTGTATTGTTTTTTAAGGAATGAAGTATTTTTATAATATTTCGAGACTACATTTTGCGGGAGAAAATTCAAACTATTTGATCTAATCTGTGGTTTTTAGATGCTTATTATTTGAAAAAAGGGTTGTTGTCCGCCCCATTGTCGTTCTCTATTTCCTAATGATATGTTTGTATTATAGAAAATAATGCAGGAATTTACCATTCGATGTTTTATGTACACTTGTTTAGTTTCTTTTAATTTTGTTATGTGATGTTTTTGAGTGTTTTGATTATGATTTTTATTTTATTTTTTTAGGTAAATGCTAAGTAGTATATATAGCCTATACATTTAATAAATTATTATAAATTTTATCGACAAATAGCAAGCCCCCGCAAATTTTAACAAATTTAAAGACCATTATATAAATTGGCTCCCAAATTATTTATGGTTGGTTCCCTCCAAAAAAATAATATTTTTAATGAATTATAATGTTAATAAATAATTTATAGATAATCATATGGAATAAAAATGGAACCATAACCAAGGAGCCAAAATCAAACTATCCGCAAATTTATGATTGTTAAAAAAAATTAACAATCGAAAAAATATTTTATCAAACATTTTATCTAACGCTTTATTCAACATTTTGTGGCTTTTATTTTATTCTTATATTTATTCTGGATTAATATAGTCCTAAATTTTGGGTTTTCTTTGAAAATTAAGGAATATCTTAAAAAACAAATGCATTTTTTTTAACAAATAAAAGTATAGCTCCAAATATTTTGGCTTTTCAGATGTCTGCACAACGGGAAGAGTATCGAAAAAACGTAATATTACGTTGTATAAAGCAGATAGGATAAATAACAGAATATATTATTTGCTTATATTTTTTAACTCACATGTAAGTACGACTAGTTATACTAATCCTCGATCAATTACATTGGTTAGTGATTAGCTCAAGATAAAGAAAGAAATCCTAATTCATCAAATGAAGTCTAATACACTCATTAAAAATGACTCAATCATTCATATATATTTAACTATAAATATGTTTGAGAGAGAAGGAACAACTTGAATATAAAATTGCCACAATTGGAAGACTGCGCTAAAAAATACCATACATTAAGATCCCCAAGACTTCAGCTGAATTTTGGCAGAACTTGATAAATTGGAGCCAAATATACTTATTTCAACTTCGCCTAATTTAGTATACTTACATTGAATAGATTTTATTCGAAATTCCTCTGTTTGATTGATCTGCATGTATATAAATAGGAGTAATTTTATAAAACTCCAATAATAATAAAAATAACAACAAGCAAATATACTATTTTTGCATAAAATATAGTTTATTTAATAACAAGTCCAATGAAAACTGTGATGCAAATTGAAGGGTATACCATACTGGAGAACAGTTAAAAATCTCAGGATTCCTATATAGAATACGATGCAGTCAAAGCAAATAACAAGTACAAAATGCGGATTTTCAAGCAGAAAGACATCGATAAGTATAACATCACCACCCCACTCGACTACAACATCGAAGTGTTCAGCACCGAGAAGCCCTATCAACACATCATGCCCCTCCATTAGCTACTGGAATTCGCTTCTGGTCAATTTCACATCGTCAAGGATTACCAAAAAACCTTGGCGCAACATATGGAGTCGACCGTGTGTCAGGATGAAGAAAGTGCCTTATAAATCATCATTCAGCTGATGAAAGGCATCCTCGATGTCATTGAAGAGGGCTACCTCCCAATCAACGTGAGACCATAGCACTTCGTTTTCTGTTCAGGAAAATGGAAAATTCGCAGTCTCGTTCTTGATCAGGATTGCGACAACCATCAGGGTTTGGATTGCTAATATCTCTGGAATCCAAAATGGCAGGTTATTGAAGCATTTACCAACCCCAGTTTGAGCGACGACGCTCTCAAAGATTCTCTGGTTTGGAATATTGGGGCCATCCTGATGGGGCTCGTGACTGGGAAGCACCTCTTTAGCACACTCGAGAAGACACAAACGATTTGCAAAAAGGGATTCGATTTTTTGTTGACTAAGAAGATGCCAACCATTCACAAACTAGTATCGAAAATATTTGTGTTAGATAAAACCAAGAGGTTGACTCTTGAAGAGTTTTATATGTTGCCTTGCTTCGAGAAGCATTTGGACAGGATGAAAATGGCGGTTCTCGGCCAAAAAGTGTCTTTAATAAATAGTAGTATTAAGCTCAAATAAAGTCTCAGGTCGACCACAAGGGTAAACGTCAATATGAAGAAGAAACTTCAGATCTTCGAGAGTTCACATAAATAGCTTCCAAACAGCCTACGGGAAAATCTCAATGCAACTGTCTAAAGCTATGTTCCCTTACAGTCGAGCCAGAATTTTCTGGATATGATGACTGACAACTTGATGATGGAGTCCAAGATATCACTGGAAAAAAGACAAAAATCAGGGAATCCAATCCCTCCAGATAAAATGGTCCGTAGCAAATACATTAATAATTCTATCTCATTTGGTGAGGATGTCATAAACTGTGAATAAATTAATGATTTTAATCCGTTGCATCAGCCTGACCGATTTGGGTAAGAATAAGCGCTTCCGGGGCAGTCAATTGTCCGCCCCAAACCTGGTACTATAAAGTAAAAAAATAATACTAAGGTTTTCGTGGAAGAATTTGATGATTTAGGTTTGGACAGCATCTGCCCTCCAAAAACGTCATTTGACCTCGAAGACATGAAGATGTTTCACTCCTATATCGAACAGTATAAGGAAATCATAGATTTGGCTGATTACTACGATTATTTATCCACATTAGTAGACAGAATTCCCTTTGGTTCAGAGGCCGCAAAATGTCAGATCGTCGCAGCTCACATTCTTCAACTGTGGGCTGTGATCAAACTCAGGCCTATCTTAACTGCTATGAACCGCAACCATAACGAGTTGCAAATAAACCCATAAATTTATGACCGATTCGTGAACGCTGAACCTTACAAATTACTTAGAAAGATCACCCAGGAAAGTTACAATAGGAAAATCGAGAAGATTATCAAAAATCGAACCCAGGTCAATGCGATCAATATCAGCAAACTTTGTTTCATGAACAGCTAATAGATTCAGAAACAACTTCAGTGTGAACCTAATCAACTCAATCCCAAAGTGTTTAAGTTGGCGTTTCGATCGATGATGACTCCTTGCTATTAGTTAGCTCGGGCTGAATATAATAGAACAAAAAACAGATCGACTCTGGAGATAGCAGTTTATTTGGTGTTTGGAGTGGCGATGGACCATTTAGTGAATCCAGCAATGCGAGAAGAGGATCTGAAATAATTTTATTTGTGGAAGGGAATCACGAAGGCTTGTCCAGTCATGCTTGGCTAGTTAAAGAATTATATCGAGAAGGCTCCTAACGATGTATTGTATAGGCATATTAAGTATATTCTGTCAAAACATTATGGAGTCATTTGATAATTTTTTGCT
>JAHDVE020007840.1:0-49298 GCA_022606495.2 Halesus radiatus | reverse complement strand
AAAGGTCAATGAAACAACCTTAACCACACAAATAATGACACAGAAGATGTAATAACTAATATGTGTACCATTTTATATCTTCAACTTTACTCTGTAAGCATTTTTTATTTGTACCTTATTTTATATTTCACATGTTTATTTATCTAGTCACAAATATAAATAAATATAAAACAAAATAAAAAATGAACAACATTTGCTTTTTCAAAAAAAAAGTTTTTAAACAATAAATACATTTAAGATATAAACACATTTTTTGTTTAATCATTGGTCAAAGGCAGTGAATATTAAGTTTTGGTATAACAGATCGATCAACCGGTGAATGCAATTTATTGCCCATAAGTTGTAATAATATGTTGTCAATATTTAATGATTAGATACAGTACCCTTGAGGTGATTTTTCACAAAAAAAAACTCCGCTGTACAAATCATTCAAATATTATTATTATTATTAATAACATTATAGAAAATTGATTGAAAAACTGTTCGGTTGACAAAGGATTCCCGTTCAAGTTTTTCCTTACCGCTTGTAAGAGAATGCCACTTGTGGGGGTGTATGGAGGTGCAGGGTAGTTTTGTGGGCGTATGGGGTGGGGGTGGAAGTAGGTAGATGTTATAGTTGTCTCAAATAGAAGCCAACTTCCCGACCTTCCGCCCCGGCTTCCCACCAGGAAGGAAGGCTTCAACTTTAGAAGGGGTCGATGTGACACATGTTAGTCTGTGAGGGATGCTAACTTTATGAAAAGGTGGTATCAACAAGTGGCTATTGGTGAATATTAAATAAGGTGAGTAATGCAGGGAAGAATACCGTGAAATAAAATAAAAATCTGCGAGGGGTGACAGGGACCATTCACGTAGTGATAATATAACTTAAATCTTCGTAAAAAATATGTCGTTTCTTGTTATGTTATTCATTGGTTAGACGACAAATAATTTATACACATTGATCACATACTGAAAAAAAAACAAATTTTCTAATGTTTTAATAATTATATTTATTTTAATAATCGTTTTTAAATTTCGGCCAGAACCCCCCCATGTTAATGACAACGATTTTGATTTCAGAAATTAAAACAGTTCACCAACCATCACGCTGTTTCGTCGCTGGGTTATGCAGAGAGAACTAACCGCCAAACAACTGGATCTCGCATACACTTCTTGCTTCATTCACATTTATACATCACCTCCGATATTTTCATCTATTCTTCCGACTTCTGACATAGCCCGACTCAAGAATTTCATTCACTTAAGCATGCCATGTCTTCCTCGGGCGTCCCTGGCTTCTTCTCCCATTCACATTCGCGTCATATGTTCTCCTTACACTCCTTTATTCGTCCATTCGCTCAACATGCCCAAACCATCAAAGCGTCCCTTTCTTAATCATACTCATTACGCTTACATAAGCCTTGTATTTTTCGCGAATTTCAACAATTTCTAACACGATCATATATAGTTTTACCACACATTCGCCTCACTGATCTCATTTCTAGACCATTCAGTCACTTCACGTCACGTCTTGTAGGTGTCAAACGGTTTTTATAATGATTTTAAAATATTTTTGCTAGTTGTAAGAAAATGGAACATTTATATCGTCATATGTAATAAACAAAATTCTAGTTATATTTAAGAATTCTTATTAATATCTAAATAATTTTGTTAAAAAAAGGCAAGATAATAAAGCTTATATTATTGAGATGTTTAATATGTCAGTATGAAGATGGTCCAGTAAAAAAACAAATTATTATATGGAGTTAACATATGGCTAATTATTGAAAATAACATAAATAACCATCTATGAAAATAATATACAAAAAAAGACATATAAAATAAAAAAAAAGATACGGTCGCAACTGAGACACTGTGAGATTGTAAAAGTATACATTTGAATTTTATTATAATAAGAGAAAATAGTTCTTGCTTTTAAGTAATTCCGGGGTAGTTTGTTATCCTTAGTTGTCATGGACTTGCTTCATAGCACGCAATACAATATGGCGGGTTCAATGTTTTACATACTAATTTTAAAACGTTACAGTACAGTTTTACATATTGGTTTTCATTCAAACGACTCTCTAAATCTTCACGGGACTAATAAAAACAAACTGTGCTATTTTCAGTAGTCCTGTAATTTTTGAGAAAATCGAGAACATGGAGACAGATAGGCAAACATTAATTTTTATTCATAGGGAGCAATACCAACCGGATTGGTTTATCTCAAGCTTCATCACGGTCAAAACGTATTATTAATTACTGAAAATAACACCAGTAGCTATATATGTACATATTTATATTGTATCTACGAACATAATATCACAACAGACAATAAAGCAAGACCTTATATTTCTTTTTGACTTATAAGAATCCATATAAGAAATAAACCCAAACACAAAACCAATCCTGGCTTTATAATGGAAATCCTTAATCTTTTAGATTTAAAGTATACGCCCTTCTATTAAGCATTACATATAACGTAATTCCTATTATATTATTAATATAACAAAGCAAGCCCTAGACGTTCACTCTTCTTTAACATGTAGCCCCATCTTGGCGTACGATTATCCATTAATAATTCATAAAAAGCCGGGATGATGCGTTTTATACCTAGTAACCTCATTATTTTACCCGGGATCTTCTCGCAGCGATCCTGCCTGGTAATTCAACTGATAATAGGGTGATAAGGGCGTAATTTTAGGAAATGGAACGGAAATAAATAAATAATCACAATGGCGTAAATAAAATACTATTTATTAATTGATAAACTAAAGTTCTTTAAAACTTAAGACAAGATTTTTTGTGCATAGTGCAAAGGGTAACAATTATTATTTTTTTATAAACAATAATTATTAATCTAAAACACTCATCCAAATTGAAAAAAACCTTCCGAGCAAAGATAAATGTCGGCTCTTCACCAATAAAATGTAGACATAATTTGTCTCCGACGCCATCTATTGTGAGGGGATTAAGCCGTTACAAGCCTTTCTCATACTATTAAAGTTGGTTGTTTACAGGTGAAAAATATAATAAAAAAACAGTAATTATTGAATGAAACACTAGTATATATTGATTAACTTGGCGGGTTTGCGATAAGCCGACGTAGCTCAACGGTAGAGCATCTAACCGGACATTAGAAGGGTGCGGGTTCGAGTCCTGCCAGCGACATTTATCTTTGCTCGGAAGGTTTTTTCAATTTGGATGAGTGTTTTAGATTAATAATTATTGTTTATAAAAATAATAAAATACTATTTATCTGGTACATGTTTTCGTTTTTACATAGTGGCATGAGACCACCAGAACGGCCTACTTTAAAATAATAAAAAATGTTACTTATTTCAAGGCAATCTTTCTGATTGTATTTTTTTTAATGTTTGTGATGTGTGAGATAATTATTTTATTTTTTTATAAAAGCAATTAATCGACTTCTAAATAAATATAACATAAGCAATCACGTTGATATTTACTTCGAGATAACTAACTAAATATCGCGATGTTTCAAAGATTTTAGTGAGACTCAGTGGAAAATAATTTCATCTTTGGGGATGTATGGAGAAAAGGCAGAAATGAAAGATCTGGGAAAGAAAAAGGTATGAGAGGTGGGTAGTAATCTGGGGGTTAGTGAATGTTATGGGTCGAGAGAGTCCGGATGGAGAGGTTGATGGGTCTCCTCCAACCGGCCTCTCCGGATCCGGCTCACTATGCAGGTAGTGAGCAGATTCATCCGTCGTCAAGACCCGGACAAACCTAACCCCATTAACCCAGGAACCCCTGCTAAGTCACCTGCCATGCCTAACCGTTGGGGTTACCTATGGCTGAGATTTAGGTTATCCAATGAATGGTTCCCGAGGCGGCGGTACCCAAACCTGCCTCCCAAATTGAAATTAAAATAAATTAATTAAAAAATATACTTTGTATTCACCATGTTTTCTTCATCAAAAAAAAAATCACTGTCGAAACATGTAGATATAGATATATAAGTGGTGAACAAAAAGTAATATTTAATTCATTTAGTAATAATAATTTTTTCACTACTTTTTATTATAATTTAAAACATCGATCATCTAGTCCATTGTGCGAAAAAGCATAAAATTGTAAATGTGTAGAAATAACCACACATATTTTGTGTGACAACAACATATCAGATGGATATGATTTCAGATTTTCACGACCAAAAGTATTTTCTTAATTAGTTTTTAAGATATTACGCCGAATTGCACTTTCTCATGTTTTCCTTCCTCCCATCTCCCCTAGTGATGAACACTGTAACACTATTCAAAACGTTGGCTAAAAAGGAGAGAAGGATTATACAACATGGCATAATATCTCAAAAAAAAATCAATAAAAAAAATCGTATCACTTGCTAAAAATAAACAATCATTAATGGAAGACACGTATTTTTATCATTGAAAGCAATTACTTTGTGGTTTGACATATATATTTAATGCAAGAAACACTTTGTGGGTTGACAGACATATTAAATTCAACAAACGCTTTGTGGGGTGACATATACGCAACAAACACTTTGTGGGTTGACATATATACTAAATGCAACAGACACTTTGTGGGTTGACAGACATATAAAATGCAAGAGACACTTTGTGGGTTGACATATATATTAAATTCAACAAACGCTTTGTGGGGTGACATATATGCAACAAACACTTTGTGGGTTGACATATATACTAAATGCAAAAGACACTTTGTGGGTTGACAGACATATAAAATGCAAGAGACACTTTGTGGGTTGACATATATATTAAATTCAACAAACGCTTTGTGGGGTGTCATATATGCAACAAACACTTTGTGGGTTGACATATATACTAAATGCAACAGACACTTTGTGGGTTGACATAAATATTAAATTCAACAAACACGTTGTGGGGTGACATATATGCAACAAACACCTTGTGGGTTGACATATATACTAAATGCAACAGACACTTTGTGGGTTGACATAAATATTAAATTCAACAAACACGTTGTGGGGTGACATATATGCAACAAACACTTTGTGGGTTGACATATATACTAAATGAAAGGGACAATTTGTGGGTTGACAGACATATTAAATGCAACAAACACTCTGTGGATTGACATATATATTATATGCAACAAACACTTTGTGGGTTGACATATACTATTTGAAATACAACAAACACTTCGTAGGTTAACATATATATTAAATGCAACAAACACTTGTTTTACAAGACAAATTCATTTATAAACCATCACCTAAAATTTAAAATGAAGCTTGGGATAAGCAAAATCGGTTTGTAATGGTTTAAAAATAAATCTGTCATTTAAATCAAAGTGTTTGCTTTATTTGATGATGTTTCTTTGACATTATTAAATGCAAAAAGTAGGTTTTTGAATGTTTTAATGATTTTTTTTAATAGAAGAATAACTTAATCGCTAAAACTTATACCGAAAGAAAA
This sequence comes from Halesus radiatus, assembly GCA_022606495.2. Taxonomy (NCBI): domain Eukaryota; kingdom Metazoa; phylum Arthropoda; class Insecta; order Trichoptera; family Limnephilidae; genus Halesus; species Halesus radiatus. The sequence goes on along the minus strand of JAHDVE020007840.1, from coordinate 43,872 downwards.
ATATACCGGTTTAATGTAGTTAATTTTTACATTATGGGCAAATCTATAACAATTTGATTTTTTTTTTAAACTTACCATATGATATTCTCTATTTTTTTTTAAATAGATGATTTTTTCACTTTTTTTCACTACACGATCGATTTATGTATTGGATTTCTTTAATAATTGCGATTCAAAATAAAAAAATCTCTCTTCCATGTAATTATATTGCTTAGAATCGAATTTTAAATTACCTGCCTTAGAAAATGATGTTGGATCATTTCCGTTCGGAAAAAACCACCAATTTATAAACAACTAGCTGATGTCTACCCGGCCTTACCCGCGATTTTTGTTTGTTTATAAAGTTATGAATTCTTGCTTGTCGTTTGGGTGCCATTATTGATTTTACAGCGAAAGTAATGCTTTGTGACGACTATTAATATCTTTGATAAATAAAACACGGAAACATTGATTTGAAATTTTTTTTTCATTTCAAACATTTATTTTTTCAAAAGATTTCTAAATAATTAAATTCTTAAGTAGTTACTTACTTGTGTTTCCCATTTTTTAAATATGCTTAACAAACCTTCGACTTTTGAATATGTAATCAGTGGCTAACTCTCTACCACTCTTGGTATATCTATAGGTTAACCTCAATACAACACGGAGGGTTTTTGATAAAAATTAGAAAACGTCTTAGCAACAGATAAAAATATATTTTTTTTTAAACTACACTTTAAACCTTCCCGGCACTAATAAGAAGAAACTGTGATATTTTCTGAGAAACCGGTCTAGGAATTTTCGGAAAAGTCAAGGATAGATAGACAGACAAACATTCTCTTTTATATATAAATAAAGATGATTGTGTATATCGACAATATACTCGTACATGAAGTAGTATTTGTACAGCGCCCTTGAGGTAATTTTTCACAAAAACGGTCCCACATAAATCATCCTATTATTATTATTATTATCATTGTAAATTAACACCCTTTTTTCTAAGACCATTTTGTTATTGCGGTACGAGGAAAATATTTTAGTTGTTTTTCTCATATGAAGCGGTAACTATTGATGTGACATTAGGGCAATATAATAAGGAAAAAGCTACGGTCTTAACAAAACCAGTTCGGCAATATAAATATATAAATAAAAGCGATGTAGGTAAACAAAGATATTTTTCTATTTAGATTATATATTTATTTATTTATTTATTTACGCCCTTAGGGCTTTTACATAAAACAAGTAAAAACAGTGCAATACAATTATGAACATAGAAATAATAACAATGTGCAATGGCGCAAACTGTGTGTTGAGGAGTGAATACAATCAATAGTAAGTTTAATTATGATCGAAGCGCTGACAAACAGCTTTAATACAGTAATATTTGTAAGTTGATATCCTTTCAATATTTATAGCATCGTCTAAAACATATTTATTACCAAGTACATGCAGACGATTCATTATGGAATTGAGTTCAGCGTTTGATCCTATATTGTTACAATGATAAGGTAATTTGTGGCGTACTGTTCGACCCGGTTCATGGAAACATATTAATGAGAGAAGTTCAGGGGAGTTCAACAAGTTGTTAACAATTTTAAATAAATAAAATAATTCTGAACAAATTCTTCTTTCTTTTAATGTATCGAGTCCCATTAATTGTAACAGAGAGAGGTAATTAATGTTTATATAGGTTATTTAGCGTAATTTTTTTTTCACAAAACTGCGATGTACAAGAAACGTACCCGACTTACTTTAACCGGTGATTCCTGACCTCATTTGGAGTAAAAAAGTTTAATGAAATTTTATTCAATTGGTCTATAACAAACAAAAAAAATACAAAAATTGTCACCGGAGACCAAAACTGCGTTATCATTTTTTCTCCAAATAAGGTTAGGAATCACTGGTTAAAATAAGTTAGTTCTCGTCTTTAAAAATAAACAGTTTTTATTATTATAGTGGTCCCTAATCGTAAAATCCTTTAAATTGCGTCTAAAAATTACTTGTACTTCTATATTTCAAACTAAATCGGTTTTACCGGTAATAAATCATTTTAAACACCGTCATAATTAGAATTGGGATCGAGTAAATAAAATTATATAAGTAAGTCGTCAAAATGTGGCTTAACCGCAATTTTTAAATGGCCTTGAATGCCGAAACAACTGTCACAATAATAAAAATTAAAAGTGCTTGCAGAACATAAGAATAACATTATTAAAATTTGATTTACATTTTTTTTAAATCCTTAGAAGTGATTTCCACAGATTTACAAAGATTAACTTGACAAATGGCCTTAAGGTCCCTTACAATATTTTTTATGTCTTTGTTGGTCCAGTAAATAATTTCCTCGAATCCGTTTTGTCGTCATTAAAAAATGACATCGGCTTTTATATGTTTTATGTTTTTGCCATCAAAGCTTTCATTTCAAACATAAAAAAAAGTTCCGAAATAATAATAATGGTTGCGTCAGACCAAAGGCAGATATGACTCAATAATTTTTATTTACTACGATAAAGTTCAAGAGTGTAAATACATCTCATTAGAAAATAATAGGATGGCCTCTTAGTTCATTTTATAATATACGTACGCTCATTTGAATTTTTTTTGTAAAGTTGTAAAGATATATTTTTTTTATTTTTTATATGAATACCGCACAAGAGTCCGGATTGCTCCCAGCCGTCTGGAGCCAGTGAGACTATAGCAGTCCCAATTGGGGAATGTTGTGAGACTGAAGGTATTGGGGAGGGTAAGGAGAAGGGGAAGAGGAAGGTGGGGAAATACCTGGCTATTCAGATCTGGTTACCAAACACGACTAAAAGCCATTTCAAGCAACGTTTCAATTCTGAATGGTGGTCTTTCAGTAGGGCGCTACTGAGAGTATCTTCCACACTGGAACGTGCGCAAATGTACTACATATTATTTTTAAATTAATTAAATAAAATTTACTTACGCACTCCGGGATTTGAACCCGAAACCTTCGGATTTGTGGTCGAGAGCATTACCCCTCGACCATGGAGGCCGTCAATCGTATATAGATAATTAAGCCGAAATATTTGATATTGTCTATTCTTTCCAAAGATTGACAATTGCACTCGCGTACAGAACAATGGATTGTTAAGGAACGGTCCACAGAGGTTCCTTAATAATGAATTATAATGCAATATGATTTTTATAGATAACATTCCCTTAGAGCGCATGAATTACTCATCTTTAATGAATATTTTAAATATTGAAAGTTTGTAAAAGAGACAGAAAATAAATGACCTAACCTTTTTATCAGAATTATTAAATTGCAAATCCGATTATACTGAACTCCTGAACTTAATCAACCTGTACATACCTAAACGAACCACAAGACAAAAATTAACATTTTGCAAATGTATATTCCGTTCCAACTACAGCTTGAATTTCCCAATTCAACCCTTACAGAGTCTTTGTAACAAATATTTGAATTATGTGGATGCTTTTGACATTAATCTGAAATTTCAAAAAAGTATAAACGAATTATTTCTTCATTATTTAAAAAATTATTGTTAACTACAACTTTTTACATTATTTACCTATTAATATTAACATTAGTATTGACTTTGTAGATTTGTGGATTTTGCATTATTTATTTTTTCTGTTCCTTTATAATCCTGTGTATTTTTAGCTTTGGTGCAGTTTATTCTTATTTCAAGTGTAATTAACTTTTGTGAATGTTTAATATTTTTATTTACTTATTTGATTTAAAAAAGATATATACAAATACAAAAGTAAAAGCCCTCTAGGCGTTTAAATAATAAAATAAATATAAATAATAATGCACTCTCTCACTTAATGTTGCATTGCTTTACATTGTATTTCTTATTTGTGAGAAAAGGGTTCTCCCAGTATAGAATATTTCATTGTAGGTAATATTGTCATCCTCTTTGTGTCGGCAGGTGGCCAAAATATTTATTTTTAGTCTGGGAAAATAAAACACGGTCGTTTTTCCGATAAACTGTGTCATCCCCCTTAGACGTTGTGGACCAAAGAGAAAAAGTATTGAGTTTTTTTTTCAGGAAGAAAAAATAATAATAATCATAATTGAATTACTTCTATGGCGCCATTTTTGGGAGGAAATCACCTCAAGGGCGCTTAAAAATTGTTTTATTAAACCTTTCACTTAGACTTATAAGTAATACCTTACAGCTAAAATTTATTACTAATGGGTTACAAGTACGATTTGTATCTAGTGACTTACAACTAAGACTTATAGCTAGCCACTCATGCCTTATATCTCTATGACTAGCAAGTGACTTACAATTGAGACTTATTATAGCTATCAATTAACAGGTGACTTATAGCTACTGACTTACAGCTAAGACTCATAACTAGCGACTTACAATTTTATTAAAACTTCAGTATAACTTGCGACTTAAAACTATTAGATATTTATGACCAAGTGCGTATTTATATATGGTATGATTTACAACTGTGGTTTAAAACTAGAGTCTTACAACTAGCATACATATTTACTATATGATAAATACCCGTTATGATTATTGCGGCTGCTGTCAGTGGTAAAGCAAACAAAAGTAGAAGTGTAAGAAATGTTATTATTATTCATATTTTTGCAACTGTTAATGTATGGTGGAATTCCATTGTAATGATTAAATAAACAAAATAAAAACACCTTTTAACTGTATTCCACTTTTGATTAATTTTATTGCAATAAAGAAGGTAATCTAGAAGAAATTAAATAGATATACAATTAAATCTCTTGGACTGAGTAATCAAAAACACCACTCTTCCAATGCGGTCATTATTCTCTAATCAATATTTTAAAAAAGGTGAGTCTTTAGTTTGCTCTGAATTCAATAGAGTGGTCGATCATTCGCAAATGTAAACGCAGTTTGTTTCAAGTAGTTGGGCCTGCTACTGCAAAAGTCTCCGGTAATGGGTATAAATAAGTAAATAGATTGTAATACAGTGCGTTATTGTCGTTTTCGTTAATAAATCGCACCAGAGTAGAATGAATGCAAAAAAATACGAACAAAAGCAAATTTCAAAATATTGTGAGAAACTTGTCTTGCCTTATGCGTACATCCCTCTTTTGAAAATGTGAGTGAAAAGTAGCATTTTTCAAGTGGTTTTCACACATTCATAGTTTCAGGATATTATGAGCTGCGGAAATTGATGAAAGAATACCTCAATGGCACCCCAAGAACACAATGCACGGTCAAAATCAGAAGAATATTACATGAACATAACGATGTAACTGTTGTATGTTCGAAAGTGAATGGAGCTAGGCGTTTATACAAATATTGAGTGGCATTGTAATCTACTATATTTGCATGCTCCTTTGGAAAATCGTGTAAAAATATATCGATTTTACAAACAAAGTGCATTCTTTAATGTTTTCCTAGAAAGCAAATACTTTGCGGTTTGAAATATTTGTTACATATAACGAACACTTTGTTCTGAATCCTTAAATTATTTTTCATTCATCGCTAACCAGTTTCACTTATGCCAAGCTTCGTCAGGGTAAAAATTAAAATTCAATGAAGATACATAGATAGAGCATATACGAGTATATTATATAGGTGAGATTTAATACAAAATATAGTAAGAGTTGTCAAAATATAAATTTCATTATTGATACCTTACGTTTCTTTTTCGGTTTTGTGTATTTTTCGCCTCATTTCTTTTGCTTTCCATTAGTTTCTTATACCATCAGACATGAAATAAGTAAGCATTACAACATTGACATTTTCACAAATTTTATGAATACTCGTACACTTAAAAAATTTTAACGGTATTATATATGTTTGACGGTATGTTGTGTATTGTGTATACATACCAATACTTACCAAGTGTTTTCGTTAAAGATTGTCGCGGAGATAAAGAAAAGAAGGGTCACCATTTGATTAATTTATTTCTCGACGCGTACAAAATTCAGAAGGTAAATTTATAAGCGAGAAGTGATGCAAATGCAAATCAGCAAGTCACTAGTATGTTCTACTACACGACCGATTCAGCAGGAGGCAGAAAAGCGAATGAATTCACGGTTCTGTGCATAACAGAACGTCAGTCGATTGTCTTTTGTTTGTAGTAGGGATACCATATGTAAAAATAAATTTTATGGCTAATAAGTTGCTTGCATATTACAATCTCAATGCAAAAGCCATAGCTGATGATTTTTTTTATGTATTCATAAATAAAATTTTAATTATAGCAAGTGAAATCATTGAATCTTTTTTGGCGACATTGTTTTGCCTTGAACATTTTAACATATTCATTTATTTGGCCATCGTGAAAACAAACACTATGTAATTAAACTATTGTGTTTTTGCACGCACCGAGTTTCAGTGAGATAGGTAAATAAATATTGTTATTTGTAACTAAATAATTCATAAACTTTATTGCTTACACCACACATATTATAAACACATTTATTAGAGATATTTTATATTAGAGATACGCTGATTGTATATATATGATATATTATGTACGATGCTTTCATGCAAATATTTTGTTTGTGTTTGTAATAAATAAAAAAAATAACGCGAAATAAGAAAGCAGTAAAGCATATCTATGCTTACATGTAATAGAATAGGATAACACATTCAGAAATAAAACAGAAACAAAAAACAAAATGTGAAAGGAGAGAGGGATTGAGAGGACGTGGAAATTTTAGAGTAAATAGGAAATAATGGCTGTAGGACAAGTTACATTGATTATTTAAAGTATCAATTTTAACGGTTTTATTTATTTCTAAAGCTTTTAAATTGTCTAATCTAATACAAAAACAATTTTTGTGTAGAATATCAGTGCTGGTATTATGCTATATATTTCCCCAGGGTGACACTGAGAGAAACTACCATATCGAAACGTGCCGCAAATATAACTTTTATATTGATTACATAAAATACAGTTTTTAACTTTATTCCACTTTTATTTAATCATTACAATGGAATTCTACCGCTGGATTTTAAGTCATTGATCTTAACCCGTAGGCTCTAGTTGTTCCGTATCGGGAACCAAATGACAGTCCTCCTTATACCCGTTCTATTTCCCTTTTTCTTAAGGTCAGACATGTGTTTTAGAAAGAAAGAACTACCGATCTCACTTTATATCATATTCTGACAGTAGACCAAAAGTGATCGCTTTGCCTCGTCAAAGGAATGACTGGATGGTGAGTAATTTAGTAACTTATTTAACGATCCACAAACCATGCATTTAACCCGAAAGAATTAAAAAAACATCCCTATTTCCAAGAATCTCAAAAAAATAATTCGCGGAGACGGTTACGCCTAAAACATATTTCTACCAGTTTATCTGTTCAGTGTAGTAGACACCTATCAGAACCGGTTCAGACGCGCTACCGGAACGGTTTGGCCGCTGAGGGGTTGTTTTAATGATGTGTAGAAGTCTTTTTGTCCGGAAAATTGCAATCCGGAAATACTCCCGTCAGATGACGCGTCAGCAAGGGAAATACAGTCACACAGCTGGCAGCTCCGTTTATTTGTTTTCCTAACCAGTATTCATGTACCAAATAAAGGGATGGAAAAACTTTTGTATTGAATTCCACCTGTTTGAAAATAATAAATAATATTGTTGTTTTATTATTTTTTTATGTAGACAGCCTTTTAAGGAAAAGATAATTGTTCAATTAAAAGGATATTAAAAAATAATATTATGAAGGTTTACCAATATCAAAAATAATGTAAGAAATCGCAATAACTTATAAGAATTTTGTTGTGTCCTTATTTGCTGTAACTATTTAGAAAATAATATTTACAATGTTTATCATTAATTAAATAGTGAGGAATACTTAAGTCAAAATTACTGCATTGAAATAGGGGAAAGGTTTTCTAATCACCAATTAAGAGTGGTTTGAAAATATCGCTTAACCCTTCGAGTCCTTTTTGTTCCCGATGGGAAACAAGTGACTAGATGGCAGTAGAGTATTTTTGTTCCCTTTGGGTAGACAAACAAGAATATTCTACCACTATCTAGATAGTCTTCTTATCTCGTTACCCATCGGGAACAAAAAGGATTCTAAGGGTTTTAAAAAGTACAAGTGAATACTGCTCACGTAAAATGTATTATCAACGATGAATAGAAATACGTTATGGAAAAATAGATAGATTACCAATAGTGACAGCAGTCCATAACGGCTGAAAAACTGCGACTACCTTAAGAAAAACGAACTATAAAAAGAAATTGAAAGATAATGAAAAATGTAAAGAATTTTTGTTCAAAACGCATTATTACCATAAATTTGACAAGATATTTGAACGCCCATTTATTCAATTGGGCACAACAACTATTTTCAAATATTCAAAGCGCATTTTTTTATAACCAAACTTATAAAAAAATAAAATTATATAAAATTACGCCATCTATCTTTAGCCATAGGGCGATGTACGCCATTGGTTAGTAGGGTAGAAAAATAAGGAGTATTGTACTCACTTGTAGAGCAGGAATACATCTGGCTAGCTAATCTAAGTCCAATCTAAGAATCTAAGTCTCGTTAGCAACAAAACCTTTTTTCTATTATATTTTTGTCCGTTTTTTTTTATATAAACACATAATTCGTTTAATATGATCATTATAATCAAGAACTAAGTATTTTATTAACTTTGACAAGTGTAGTGGATGGGTATATATTTGAATTCGAAAAAAAACGTATTATGAATCATTTTTATTTGTTTTTTGTTAAATTCGTAGAACACCATTAACTTTTTTTTTTAAATTTAATGTAAACCAAATTTAATAATGTTATTATTAAGTTCTGAAAGTATTTTAGTTTTTATTATTGAGACAACTGTTTCGGCGTTCGAGGCCATTTTCAAATTATGGTCAATCCACATTGCGACGACTTACTCATACGATTTTATTTACTCCTAACCAATTCTAATTCGGATGGTGTTAAAATGATTTATTACCGGTAAAACCGATTATGTTAGAAAATAATTAAAATTCTCTATTACGGTGGTGTACTTTTATTTAGTGATGTGTTTTCCCCGTATTTAAATGACAATGAATTCTTAACTCATTTATTGAATTGTGTTATATTGTTATGGTCGTGTGAACATGCTGAGATGTGGGGAATTAAATAATTTTTCTTACTTTGTTTATTAATGAACAAAACTACTAAGAACGACGTTGACTATAAATCTATTATTTTCTATAACAACCATTCCACTGGTAATTCTACTAGATATCCCACCTCTAATTCTACAAGTATTGCCAGAAGTTTTCCACTCCTGTTGCGAGCTGTTTTTGTTCAATGCTATGGAGGTTGCCGACACAAAGAGGGCGCTGGTAACGGAAGTGTAAAAAAACACTTTGAGTTGACAGTTCCCCGAACACATGATTACATTTTTCTCGAATTGTTTTTTCTCCATTTTCCCATTTAATGAGACTTTCTTATTCTCACTTTCAATTGCATTTAAATGAGAGCAATTTTATGTATCTTTCTTTAACATTAACACAAGAGGCCCGGAAGAAAATAATTTACCTCAGGGCCTACGTCATCTTTAGGGATACTGTGGGGACGGTATTTTTAAGGAATGGAAGGAAAAGAAGTTCTAAGGAAAGGGGTATGAAAGGTGGGTAGGAATCTTAAAGTCAGTGTATCCGGAATTGATGGACGTATTAATCTACTGTTAATCGATCCCTTCCGATCCGGCTCACCACATAACTGGTTGGAAAAGATATCTGCCGCGAAGACCTGGACAAGCATCACCCCATGAACTCGGAAACCACTGCTACGACACGAAACGTACCAAACCATCTGGGGTGGTCCAATAAATGGTTCCCATGGTGGCGATACCCATGCCCTACTACCAAATTTAAAAAAATGTATTATCGTTGAATTCCCAACGTAAAATTAAATGATAGATATACGAAATAATTTGAAAATGATTCATTTTACTACAATTTTTCCTACGTTATTAATAATACTACTCTTAACACATTTGCTGCTGAAAATTTTACCTTTAAGAACAAATTTTTTTTTTACCATTTACATAAAATAAATTAATAAAAGTAGAAATTAATAGTCATAAAATATGAGTGTTGACCTGTCCTATGTAAACCGTGCTTTATAAATGAGTGTCAAATGAGCCAGAGACACTGTACACATTTGTTTTGTATGAACGCGTGAGCCGCGTTGTCAGCGGTCAACGTGTTAAAAAAGGATATTCCATAAGAGTTCTAGGAATCACTCTCGACCCATAGTACATTCTACCTGAATACTTCCATAAATAATATTGCTTCAAATTTAAAATCTCGACTATATTATAAGATAGAGTGTGCTAATGCAGACAGTTTTGTTGATAATCTGTGCAGTTTTGAGAAAAAAAGTCCTGCTATTACTTAAAAATATGTAATAATGTTTGGGCTTATTATATTATTTATCACTTGTATTATGTGTGTCTCTTATTTCTATTGTATTATGTGTCATTTGGTGAGTTTTTGTAATTTTATGTAATTTGTGAATATTAATTATGTTTTTATAACTGGATTATTCTCACGTAAGTGTGAACATCTGTAAAAACTCAGTATACGTAATTAAAATATCTTTACATAAAGCATAAAAGCTGATGTCACTAAATGTACCCATTTTTAAATAAAAAATCAAGACAATTTTTTTTGATTTCAGCGTTATTTTCATCCCTTGTGGAATTGCGACTTTCCTAACTACTATAATCCACTCTATCACCAATCCACATGGTACAATAATCGTTTTTTTAAATATCGCTAAACGATCCCATAAAAAAAAACTGTCGAACGGTGAGATGTAGTACTATTCCATTTGTTAAACATCTCTAAAGTATGGGCTGATGCAACTGTTGTCAGTGTGCATCATTTCCATTATTAATCTGTACCATTTTATTTATCGAAAAATAAGGTGAGTTTTGAAAATTTATTCTGTATTTTGCAAATTTAAAGTTCCATATGAAATAAATTATTACTTACGAAGTGTTTTGAAACTCAACCTAAACTGAATAGTTAAATTTATATTACCAATAATCAGGTTATTAATTATAATTTCTCCAAATGATTGGTATTCACTTTGTGACGTCGTTATTAATAAATGCATTTAAAAATTTACCTAATATTCACCACTTCATAAATATGCATTGATATCTACATTTTTAGTATTTATATATTCCTAACGATGAATGCATCGCTTTCGAAACATGTAGATGTCAATGTATATTTATAAAGTGGTGAATACTAAGTATATTTTTAAATTCTTTTATTTTATTAATTGTTAAGAAAAAAGGTGAAGAGACGTGTCATATTGTTTCTCTATGACTCCATGTTATTAAAAATCTACTAGAAAGGTGTAGAATTTCAAACGTTATTATTAAAATGAAAAGTCAAACATTCGACATTCTTGCAGGAATTTCATTAGAGGTGGGAATGTTGCACAGTTTCATTTTCTGATGCAACATTTCGAATTTTTTGCAACAATTTGAAGTTACAAACATACTCCTATCTTCAAATTGTAGAAAATATATTATGAAATTGCCTTATTATGGTGTTATAGATCGAACGCAATTTTTTTACTAAAATCTGTTATTAAGTAATAGCCATGTATATGACTTAACGGCCCCCATGGTCAAGGGGTAAGACTCTCGACTACGAATCCGAAGGTCGCAGGTTCAAACCCCGGCATGCGCAAGTAAATTTTATTTAATTAATTTGTTCTGTTTCACAATTAATTCTTTTAAAAATAATATGTAGCATATTTGCCTGTGCTTCAGAGTGGAAGATACTCAAATATTTCATTAGTTTTTCTTCAAAAGATGTGAAATTTCTTTGTATCTGTTTGTGCACGATAATGATAAACCCTAGAAAGTAATATTTGTACAGCGCCCTTGAGGTGATTTTTCACAAAAGCGGCGCAATATAATACATTAAATTATTATTTGTCTATATTTGTCAATATTTTTAATAAGCACATTGTTAATCTTGACGGGGGGAGCCTTGTTTCTGCAACATGTAGATATTTACATATTAAATACAGTGGTTTTAAACAAAGTAATTGTTATTAATTTAAAATAAATTATTTAACAAATATACTTTGTGATCATCACTTAATTAATATACACAGATATCTATATGTTTTGAAAGGGATGCTTTTTTCATCAGGAATACATAGAATACTATATTCATATTTTATATATTTTTGTATTCTATGTACTCCTGATAAACAAAGCATCGCTTACATGCAGATATCTGTGTATATTAATAAAGTGGTGAATACGAAGAATATATTTTAATTAATTTATTAATAATGACTCAACAAATTGAACACCAATCGTTTGAAGAAATAGTTATTAATTTAATTTCAACATTTATTCGGAAAAACCAAAATAAATGCTTTCTATTCCCACAGTATATTTATTTATTACACAATGTTTTCAACGATTTACATGAATCATTAATTATTAATTTCAATGATATATCGAAATTCTAGTGATATCGAGTCGTCCATTTAGGACTTAAGACTGCAGAGCACACTCTACTACACATGTAACGGATTATCTGGATTTGGGGTATTATTTGCTCCGGATCCAAGCAAATACACGTATTTCGATTTGGTCTGTTAATGCCCGGGGTTAAAACAAACCAAAGCCATTTAATGGAAGGGTTAAAAGCTAAAAGAGAGCTTTTTAAGTGTGTAAATTTGATTTAAATGAAATTTTGAGCTTGATGCTGTGCATATTGATAGGGTCAAATTTAATGAAAATGAAGTAAGAAATACATATTAGAATGATTTTTTTTAATTAAAAAAACCTTTTTTACCTTTTTCAGCTTATTTATTTTTGACCGGACAGGTTCTAATCTACCACGGGCATCGTAAGACTGGCACAATTTAAACTAAATCTATGGTATATGTAACATCGATGCCAGGAGTGAGTTCCCCTGCTTTCTAATATTGTTTTTATTTATATTAAGATGAAAACACCATTGGAAAGCAGGGGAACTCACTCCTGACATCGATGTTACATATACCATAGATTTAGTTTTAATTTTGCTAGTCTGACGGTGCTCGTGATAGGGTGAAATTGGTCCTGTCGAAAATAAATAAGTTACAAAGGTTTATTCATAAAAAAAAAACATTTTAATTTTAGAGTCATCATGAATTCACAGTTTCAAAATTAGAAAATATATTCGTATATTACATACAAAAAACTACCAATCTAAAACAACGTCGTTCTAATTTTATTTTATTTTAAAATATCTTTATCAACCCACAAGAAAAGCCAGGTTAAACAACCGTAAAATTAAAAAAAAAATAACTGGAAGTTTATGGTATATTTGACAGTATACCTTGGTAGGACGAGGCATCTACTAGTTGATTCGAGCAAATTAATGCATTTTCTAAAACGCAGTATCCTGTTTTTCCGATTCTTGTTATGATCTGAGTCATAAATTTGATTAACATTACTGATCCATTTCTTTTCTTATCTAAATTCTTCAATTCATTATTCTTCTTTCACATTATCTGATAAGAATAAGATAAATAACATTTAAGTTCAGAAAAATAATTAAGATAGAAACGAAGATGAATATAAGTGGGAACAATTTAGGAATACGATCGAAGGGTTGTTTAATTAAGTATTGGTAAATGCGCATTTTTTTAATATAAGCTTTCTTAAAAAAATAATCGTTGATAGAGAGTAATTGTTTTAAAATCTGTTCATCTCTCCTAAATTTGAAAAAAAAACACATAAATATTTAAAATAAATACTAACCCTTTTTTAGCTGGTTAGTGGTTGGTTCTAATAAACGTAATATCATTGACAAATAATATTTAAAAAGTACCCGCAATATCATTCAATGTCCAATGTTTTATAATTTTGTGTCTTGTCCGTTCAAAATCATGTCTTCCAAAGCTAAAACTTGATGTGTTAATCTGGAGTGACCTGCCAGGTAAGTATAAAATGTCTGTATCTGTTTGTGCATTACAATGATAAACTCTAGAAAGTAATATTTGTACAACGCCCTTGAGGTAATTTTTCACGAAAATGATGAGATGCAAATCATTAAATTATTATTATAAAATAAGAGGCCCTGAGAAACAGAGTAGCTTATACGCTTTTTGAGTAGTTTTGAGAAAAATGCTTTTGAGGTTTTTGAAAATTTTGTTAATCCTTTCATTTCATCGATTCATTTCTCTGATGCTGAACAAAGTTTAGAGACGAAAAAAATATTTATTTTATTTTATAGCATCTATTTAGATTATTTAAAAAGCTTTTCTTGTTTGTTGATTTATTTAAGTAATAACATAATTCACACTGAGACCAAAATTTTTACTGACGTTAATATTTCAATAATACCTCAAATATTAACAGTTTTTCAAACATTTCGCCTCTGTTCCCATTAATAATAATAATAATAATTGGATGATTTGTATAGTGTCGTTTTTGTGAAAAATCTCCTCAAAGGCGCTTTACAAATATAAGTAATTATCTGCAAACAGACACAGAAAAACATACTTACCTGCAGCTGGCAGGTCGCTTCAGATGAACACTGTTTTATTAGAAAATTTAAGTAAAGAGACGATAGTTTTACTGTTGCTTTTTCATCCTCCTTTTCTATTGATGTTACATTTATTAGAAGATTGGTGGCACAAGAAGGGTTGGTATTTATTGAAATATTTATAGTTTTAGGACTGGAAAAAAATGCCATAAACATACGTTTTTTTACAATTATTAATTTCGTTCTAATGTCCATGGTCCATGATCCTAGCTACACAAGATTGTCGAGTAGTGTAAGTCATGTTTTGTTAACAAAAATCGTTAAATATTTAGATATTTCACCAAATGTTAATAATAATAATAATAATAGTTGGATGATTTGTATAGCGCCTTTTTTGTGAAAAATCACCTCAATACTAATTAGGCGGTTGAGTTCCTATGGCACATACTTTATTATAGATTCCGTCTATGACATACAATTAACATGATGTTTTCTGTACGTGTCGCTGCAATATTGACTGTTGAGTCTGTGCGGCACGAAGATATCACGAATGTCTATAAAACTTCATACAAATATAAATTTTAAGTCAAATGGCGCTTAAGCCTGTCCGGTTCTCAGCTACTCATATATACTTATGTATCCATATTTTTTTAATTAAAATTGTACCTTCAAAAAAGCTATACTTGTGTGTATGGGTGGGTGTTACTTCTTCAGTTATTTATATGATATATTTATTTATTATAGTCGCATTTTTTTAAATTACACATGTATTATATACGCACATATATTTATTTATTTGTTATTGTATTCGTACAATTTTAGTTTAAGTTTTCAACTTTTCTTTTATGTTTTGAATTTTACGCAAATATTACTAACAAATCTTATCTTTTCCGGTAATTTAATAAAGAATTTTATTACCAAGTTTTTGCAGTTTTGTTATCTCAGAGTTTTTTGTATTTCTAAATGGTTTAGATTTATTTTAACTATTTTCCTTATAAGTTGTGTGGTATAGGAATAGGGTATTTAATTTTCTGACTTAAAATTTTTAAATATCAGTTCTGAAGGTTATGAAAACACGATAATACATACACGATAATCAATCCACGCATACATGTGGCATCACTTCTATATATACAAACACATTCACACATAGACACACACTACACATGTCACCCGGGAAATACATGTATAAATAAGACATTACAAGATAACATATAGGTACCGTATGTATGTTTTTCTAAGTTGTGGAAATTGTTTTTCACTAACAAATGTACTTCTTTGTTTCTATAAGAAAATAGTTTTTGTGCATTGTAATGGGATTGTGTACGAGTTTTATGTGTACCACCCAGCCACAATATATTTTTTATTTTTTTTTATAATAAGTCCACATATGACGTAAGGGAAATAATTTCTCTGAAGGCCTATATCGTCTTTGGGGATGCTGTGTGGAGTGTGTTTTAGAACAGCCGAGCTGTTGAATACAGGAATGAGTCGTAGAACCAACCCGTTCGCACGTCACAAAGGTCAACCGAGTGAAAATGTTGGGCTTGCATTTGGCGTGTTTCCCGACTATGCTCCGGTACCGAAGGGATCAATGACGCTTGTTCCTGAACAGAAAGGCTTTTTACAGATATTTTTGTGGCTCCCGACCAGAGGTGGCTGCCAATTTCTACAGTAGAGCGCACTTGCAATTTGCATAGGGTCAGCAGTTGTGTACTATTGAAGTATCTGCAGACTCTGTACAGTACACCCAGCTTCTGAGAGGCTAACTTTACTATGGCTTCGATTTAGCCTTCATACTTGAGCTGGTCACTTAAGGTTACACCAAGCATATCAATGGAGGGCTTGTTGGGAAGATTTCTGCCATTAAAGGAGGCTAGATTGCCAAATCGATCCCTTTTAGACTTAATCAGACGTGATTAGGTCTTTGAAACATTAAATTCAACGAGGTTATTCTTACCCCAAGAGGAAACCCTCTCGAGGTCCGTTCTTTGCTTCAAAGCCTTCCGAGCCATTGGAGTTGATGTACCCTTTGGGGCTTGTCTAACAAAATATTGTCATGGATTGTACACTCATCCGCGTAACAATAAATGCACATGTTTATTATTGTATTACCAAGTACCTATTCTGAACGACTAATTACATCTATAGAGCCGCTTATGTATCAAAATAAATATTCTATCTGTGTCAAAATAAAATCAAAATCACTTCATCTATTAAAGAGCACCTTTAAACAGAACAGATTAATATATTTTAGATGTGCAGGAATCGATCCCACAACCCTTTGATTAAAAGTAAAATTGCTTCTCCACTACGCTACAGCCTTTACTTATACCCGTGAATAACAGTGGTGTATAATGTGTGATGTACAATATACAATATGAATGCTAATATTATTTTCCTAGTATTTGGAGAGAGTGGAGAGGCTGATGGATAAGAAACAAAGGGATGAATGAAGGGGGGTGGGGGAATAAAGAACAAAGAGATTATACAACAAATTTAATGATATATCCAACGAGTGCTGACATTATTAACGAATATATATTATGATACTGATTCAATTTCTTTTTGCGACTGTAATATGTAAAATCTAGGTGGAATTGGGTGTCGGGCCGAATTTACAAAGGAATGAACTATATTTAGCAATTATATAACAGAATTACATGTGGATAAAATTACACATGGATGGACCATTAATTACTGAATTTAGACTATTAACTGTGTTTGTGTTTAATTCGTAGAACTACATTTAATTTTTTTTTTAAAATTAAATGTAATGATATTATTATTAAGTTCTACAAGTATTTTTAGTTTTAATTATTGCGACAGCTTCAAGGATATCTTCAAACTGAGGTTAATCCACCTCACCGATTAAAATTTTTTTATGATTTTCTAACTAAATCGGTTTTACCGATTGTAAATCATTATTTTTAAACTCACGTTCAAATTAAATTTGGGTGGGAGTAAATAAAATCATATAAATAACTCGATACAATGTGGATTAAACGCAGTTTTAAAATTACCTTGAAAACCGAAACAGCTGTCACAATAATAAACAACTAAAAATACTTGCAAAACTAAATGATAACATTAATAATTTTGTACCATAAATAGCCACAAATATTTATGGATGTATTGCATAAACACTGTTTTTATGCCATTCAAGGTTTCACTCTGATCCCAACGAAAACATGGCGAATCATCTAACATTATTTAAGCAAGTCTTTTACATCTGCGAGACTATCTGCGGATTGCTTATTTTCTGCGGCGGGTCTCGGAGTGAATGGGAAACCTAATTACCTCTCTCCTTTGAGAGCGATTATTCAATTTCAAATGTACACCAAAACAGACGAAGAAGAGTCTCCAAGCATTCAAAGATTTATTTATGTCTTTTCAAGGGGCGGATTTTCCGTAGAAATAAATCACCAATTTTCCAAGAAATCATTTGACGTAGTCCAACCACTTCTGGTTTCACTTTTTCTTCACGTACGCTTGCTTCGTATGCAGAGCATTATGCTATTAATCGCTACGGTGTTTAATTAGTAGAACTCCGTTTTATTTTTTTTTAAAATTAAAATTAAGCTTTTTTATGTTCAATTCAATTCAATTCAATTCTTAATTCCATTTCAAAATTTTACAGAATTTAAATTTTAAGGCATTTTTAAAGATATTGTTAGATAAGACAGGATGTACACTATCCAAAATAATATATTTTTTCATATGAAGCGGTAACTTGGTGATGTGACATTATAATTTATTTTATTTTATAAATCCAAAATAATAACTCATAAAATAATAACAAACATTAAAAGAAAGAATGTAGACATACATAATCTCAGTAAATTGCGTACAAAAAAAATACAATACAAGTAGCAACAAAGGTTTATGTTTAAACACAGCTTCATTGATATGATATTTCGGATATTGTCCATGTTACGCCTAACAAGAGTGCCCCATATGTATGTATGGTGTTAAGACAGGGGAACTATGGTATATGACCACCCGGCTGGAGAGCGTTGTGAGGGTTACAACTAATCCTGATGATGTGAACATTGTTCATGAAACATGTTGATTGTATATAAATAAAGTGATGTAAACTAAGTTATTTATTCTTTTGATTAAAAATAGTATTTCATTGTAATGGAAAAAGATGTCTATCACAAATATTGGAAGATTTTTACTTTTAGATAGAGTATGTAGAGATCCCGAGTTTTGCTCGCAACAGCACCCTTGAGGTGATTTTTCATATAAAACGGCGAAACACAGATTGTCCAATTATTATTATTATTATTAGAATAGATATATTTTCAATTTGTTGTGTTTTCTTCGTTTCATACTTATTGGAATAACTTATGGAAGCTTATGAACCTCATTGTAATATTTAATACATCAATTTCATTAGATACCTTAATAATTATAATTAATGTAATAATCTGTAATCATTCCAGTGTTTTTGAAAATTCTGTTGACAAACTATGTAATTGCAGTATAACGGGAATATTTTTATTTGAAAAATGAATAAATAATTCAATGGATAATAATTAAACGTATAAATATATATGTTTATATTATAATATCGGTATGTTTTAAGAAACTCCATTTTGGTAAATTCTTGTAGGGCTTCGTTATCTTAAGGAACCTTCTTAGTTTTCTTACGACTGTGTTTTTGTCGAATATTTTTATGATTAAAAAAATGCTTCTTTTGTATATTTTACTAGAAAACTTCCACAAAAGAGGTCTGAAAGAATTAAAATATTTTTTTACACGTTAATTTTAATAACTACTCTGATAATTTTAATAGTTTTTGTTATCAACCTAAAAGTTTTCTACTATAATTAAAGAGTTCAACTAATATTCTGTTAAAATAAATAATGTAATCGGAAACATAACATGTTCAACTTTCAGTCACTTGTCATACATATACTTTTTTTTTACGTCAAGCCAACAGAGAAGAATTTTCCTCAGGGCCCATGTCATCTTTGAGTATGCTGTGTGGATACTCTTTTTGAAGAGAGGAAGGAGTGAACGTGGTTAGACCCATGTTGTAGGAGGGAGGCCGGAAGCTCGTCCCACGTCCGGGCTGCTAAGCTCAGGAACGAGTCATAGAAACGATCTGTTTTCATATAACAAATATCAACCATGTTTACGCACGTTTCTTGGGCATGCGTTTACCATGTATTCTGACTATTCACCGACGACGGAGGGATCAATGATGCTAGTTCCTTGGAGAATCTTCCTTTGAAATACCGGTATAATAAGGACAGCAATCCAACCTGACGACTGTGCTTTAAAGAATGCAAACTGTTAGTTAAGTTATGCGAATCTGTCAAACGACCGCCCGTTTCTGCATCAGAGGTGGCTACCAAATTCAACAGTGAAGCGCCCTTGGGATTTGTACAGGGTCAGCAGTTGTGTACTATTAAAGTATCTTCGAGCTCTGTAGAATATGCCTAGGTTCTGTGAGGTTAACTTTACTGTGGCTTCGATGGAGCCCCCATGCCTGAGGGGGTCACTTAAAACTACACCAAACATATCAATGGGAGGCATGTTGAGAAGATTGCTTCCGTTGAAATAGGCTAGATTGTCATTTAATTTCCTTTAATAAAGAAATATAACCATTCCCGGGTTACAAATAACCAAGCAAATTTTCAAAATTTTCTACTACCATCACAGTAAGTGGAATATGTTGCTTGTGTAAGATAGAGAACTAAGCTAAGCAAAGATTTGAACTCACAATGCCTGGGTGCGACCTAGACACAATGATAACTCAGCCACTGATCGAAATGCTTTTGAATTTTCGTTAGTATATTTTTTATTATTATAATTGTCTGTATATGTATTTCATACTAAAAATAACCAGAACGGGAAATGAAACAATTAAATGCTTTTGTTTTTCTGATTTATCTTTCTTGAGAGAGATTTTTTCCTTGTGACTGATCCGCCCCTGCAGTGAAAATAAATTAATTTAAACTTCGTCTTGCTGGATGATTGTAAAAAAATGTTACTAAGTATGAAATGAAAGGCCACTTTGTAAAATGGGAGGTATTGAAATAGAACCTTTTACATTTGTTTTTATCACATAAATTAGTTAGCAATTCCCTTCACATTTAAATGAAGCCACATTTTCAAAAAAACCAAATTTCATCTCAACCTACTAACCTAGCATACTTTAAGGAAGAAGACACATTTAAAATCGTAATTTAGGAAGTAGGTTACATTTTTGTAAAACCTTTAGTGGGTTTACTTTTAGGTGGAGCAGTATAAATTTATTATACTGAGATCTATGCAGTTGGGTGATAACAATAATCGGATCTCAATTCTACAAAAATACCCCTACTTTCTACCCCAGCCTACTGACTCCTACACTGCATTACTACCCTGCCTGCCTGCCTACCTGCCTGCCTGCCCACTGCCCTACCCTGCCTGCCTGCCACTGCCCTGCCCTGCCACTGCCAACCCGCTGCCCTGCTCCTGCCCTGCACTACTACCTCACCCCTGCCTACCCCTACCCCCCACCCACCCTACTCCTGCCCTATCCCCACCCCTACGCCTAAAACTACTAAACTATTTTTAAATTGTAATTATTGGCAGTAGTGAGGCTTCAAAGGCTCCCCTCCTCACTACTAATGCCATCTTGCAATAATAATAATAATTATTATTATTTAGATAACTTGTATATCATAGATTTTCATGAATAATCACACTCAAGGCATGCAAATATTACTTCTATTCTTTATCTAATTATGTACAAACAGATACAGAAAAACATACTACTTACCTGGCAGGTCGTTCAGATGAACACAGTTTTATTTAGAAGATTTAAGTATAGAGACGATAGTTTCACATTTATTTTAACCTCCTTTTTAGATGTTATATTTATTAGAAGATTGGTGGCACAGATTGCTGACAGAAAAGTTGGTATTTATTGAAATATTTTAATTTTAGGACTGGAAAATATCTATAAAATGACCTTAAAAAGCGGAAGAAGCTTTTAATAGAAATATTTTTTTTTGCACTTTAGTTATTTACAGTGTTGCGGGCTGTGAACGCATTTGCGCACCGATGGATGAATTTTTAAACTTTTTCTATTTAATGACTTTAGGTTAGCATTAACCGGCTAGCCTAGCTCAGCAAATTACGGGTGCATTTCTTCAATTTATTGACACGATTGTCTGAAAAGATGAGTTTTAAGTTTAGTTCTGAATTCTGTCGAGTCTTTGATAATTCTTAAGTCATGCGGCAGTTCATTCCAGGCTTTAAGTTCTGATACTCCGAAAGCACGATCACTGAACTTAGAAATAGGGACTGAATTAATTAATAATAGACCGTTTTAATTGTTTGTTGTTTCTTACTTGTTCTACAGCAAGGTTGATATGGTCTTTCCATTTAACATTTTTATCTATTATGATTCCAAGATGTTTTATATTAGATTTATGATTTAGTTTAGCACCTTATTAATTCGCCTAGGCTGTACTAGGTCAACATGTTATGTTTTTTCTTACTTTTAAGGACTTTATATCACTTTCAAAAGCTTATGTTCTAATGAGATCGGAATATACGAAAATTCTTCATTATTGATCGACGTATTCCAATTATCACATGTGGAGTGACTGACATTTATCCAATTCAACGGATATTTTATCAAAGGAATTAAATTGTTAATCAGATTTCATTACTCAGTGAACAATTATTTTTAATCGTTTGCAATATGCAAGGGGTAGTTTTAAGGTAATAAAAAACGTGGTCCGCGATTACAAATATTTTAGAAAAGGAAAACTTTTAGCACGCATTTAAATATCGACAATTATTTGTTGGCAGATCGGATGTAATATGAAATGAAATAAAATGTTCTTAATGAAACTTATAAAAATACTGAAGGTATATGTTTATTTATTTATTAATTGTTAACGCCCCAATGGGATTTTACATATTTTAATATTTTAATGAATTTGTGTATAGAAAGAAAAAAACGTTTTGAGTTAACAAAAAAAGGAACATGACACGTAGTAGGTATATAAGTGTAACATATTTATGATATATATGTATGAATAATAATCTCAAAGTGCATGTTACTGAGAAGTCATAGAGGGAAGACTTTTATTTGCAGATAATTCCTTTTTTTTTTTAAATAAAAATAGTTAAAGCCTGATCTACATCATACATAATATAACATGATATGCGTGCATGACATTTTGAAAAATATTAAAGTGTTTTTATCGTTATTATTAGTTTTTCAATAATATATTTTATTTTTATAATTTTTTTTCCTATAAATCTGTAGTAACACTTTATTCCATATCATATTCCATGTGTACACCGGCCAACAAACAATTCATTTCAATACTTAAAAGCAATAGTGCCAAAAGTATTTTTTTTAATCGAAAATAACTTAACCATAATTTATTAGCGATTTACTATCACAAAAAAATGTATAAGTATGTAATACCCAAAATCTATTTTTCGTATTTATTTATTTTGAAAGTGTTAATACTTTTTATTTGTATGTTTCACATTTCAGCGTTTCATCTATCGACAATGTATATATGTGGGCTCCTGTGTAGAATTTTTTGTCCATATTTAATTTATTGTATTTATTAAATATAGAAAAAAATATTTTTCCGTAAGGACACTTTGACTGTCCAACTGAGAAGCTTCCGTTTTAGGACAGTCAAATTGACAAGCTTAATTCATATTACATAATATATAAGAAAACATTAAAATGATACAACAGAAACAAAATATATATATATATATATGGTTGAGATTTTCACGGGTGTAAGATGTAGAATAATTTTCTCGGTTTACCCGCGTAATGTAGTCCTTAGAAGGACTTTTTAACTCCTGACGTTTCGGACAAATCACATTGTCCATCTTCAGAGGCCTTATGTCTTGAGTTTTGTTTTGAACTGATCGCTTGAGCGTGTCCGTTCAATCCAAAAGTCAAAACCTAAGTGGTTGCAAATCATTTTAATAGTTTAGGACGCAGGACGCTTGTAGATAAAGGGGTGGGGTGCGTTTTTGTTATTAAACAAACATTCATTAAAGGTGGTTTTTGTTATAAAACAAACATTCATTAAAGGTGGTTTTTATTATTAAACAAACATTCATTAAAGTTGGCTTTTGTTATTAAACAAACATTCATTAAAGGTGGTTTTTATTATTAAACAAACATTCATTAAAGGTGGTTTTTGTTATTAAACAAATATTCATTAAAGGTGGTTTTTATTATTAAACAAACATTCATTAAAGGTGGTTTTTGTTATTAAACAAATATTCATTAAAGGTGGTTTTTATTATTAAACAAACATTCATTAAAGGTGGTTTTTATTACTAAACAAACATTCATTAAAGGTGTTTTTTTTTTATTAAACAACAAAACAGGTGGTTTCTGTTATTAAACAAACATTCGTTAAAGGTTGTTTTTGTTATTAAAGAAACATTCATTAAAGGTGCGTTTTGTTATTAAACAAGTTTCAGAAATTATATGTTGGCATCTCATATCACAAGAAAAACAACGTTTGAAAAATAAATAAAAATTTCCCTTTTTATTTAATGTTTAGTGGACATGAGTAATTAAAATGTTTATTTATCGAAAAAAGCTGTCACTTTGTGGCTTCACATTATAATTTAAATGAAAGTTTTTTTTGTTATAAACCTTTATAAACATTTACTTTTAAATGAGAGATTTTTTTTGTTTTAAAGCACTTTATTTTATTTATATTATTGCATTATCGCCGGTTTCGGTTGAACACAACCTTCATCATATATCCTTTTATATTTGTGTATTTCTGATGAAGGTTGAGTTCAACCAAAACCGGTCGATAATTCAATAATATAAATAAAATAAAGTGCTTTAAAACAAAAAAATCTCTCATTTAAAAGTAAAATGTTTATAAAAATAAATGTAAAGAATGTAATGGTTACTACGAATTAAATAAATACCAGGTAAGTGGAAGTTGATTCTTGAATCAATGTGATTAGCGATCGCACAGCTGATTCGTTTGTAAAATTATAATGGTGACATAACTATAAAATGCTACAATAATGGCAACTACAAATACACATAGTACAATGAATTATAACTAACACACTTACTTACGCTTGCCCTACCCGGGTCGGGAACCCATCACATCGACAAGATGCCTCCTGACGTCCCTGTCCTGCGCTACCTCAACGGGATCCGTCCATAATACTTCCAGCCTCTCCTCGCATTACCTCTGGAGTTACTTCTCCCACCTGTATTTGGGGCGGCCCACTGGACTTTACACATTACATAACCGTTAATGAAACTAATTTGTGAAGTTAAATAGGTATGGATTATTACCACGTAAATAATGTATTTAATACTCAGTATCAAAGTCCGACACATTCATCGAAGGTTATGTTTGTTAGTAAATAAGGTTGAGAAATAATGTGTAAGCGTCTCATATCTGAAAAAAAACCTTTGAAAATAGCTCCCTTCTTACTTGTGTACAGTACACATTACATGTCCATACATACACAACGCATACCTACCCACACATACCAACATACAAAATATCTGTTTTTTTTGTACAATACTAATTACATACAATGGGAACTTGTACCCGCTAAGCCACTGCAAGTAGCTTATCAGCAGGAGTTTAGTTCAACAATATTATATAATACAACAATAATAATATAAATGTAGCGCAAAATTAGAACAATATAGCTGAATGCATATTGTGGTCAATGTACACAAGTTGGAAAAAACATTTTTTTTTAAATACGATAACACCATAACAGTTTTGTCATAGAGATACTAGACTACAACTACATAATATCGATTTAAATAATATTTTTGAAATTCCAAAATAATAGCAAGTATTAAACAATTGAGAAATAATAATAAAAAAAAACAGCAGTACAGTTTGTTTCAGTGAGGATAGAGTAAATAGAATAATAATTTTAAGGATACCTGCAGCTATCAAGGATATACGAGTATATAGATTTTGATAAGAAGATTTTGAGGGCCCTATGGATCAATTCCCCCGGCCACCATCCTCCCCCGCCGCTCCACCCTTTAAAGAGTATTCTGTGTTATTTATCCTAAAAAATATGGATAATAATTCTTTGTCTTAGCTTAAATACGTTCATGAATATAATAGAAACAATCACTCTATCAATTGTATTAGCGTCTTGCAATATATCGTAATGAATAAATACAGTTAGCTTCTTTTTTTTCAATTTAACATTAAATTTAGTTTTGATAATTTAACTGCATCTCTTTATATGGTCTATAAATAATGTGTAATGATAGCCTGTCCAAAAAGAGAAAATAAATGTAAAAAAAAAAATAATTTAATAAATTCGTAGAATAGACGTAATATAAGAATAATATAAGAATAGGAAGTAATATTTGTACAGCGCCCCTGAGGTGATTTTTCACAAAAGCGGCGCTATAGAAATGGTCCGATTATTATTATTATTATTATATAAATAAGGAGACCATCGTATTTGTTCAATAGATAATGTAAGAAAGAGTATGTATAGAAGGTTAAAAGTAAACATGTAAAATGGACACGAGTAAGTGAAATATGAATAAAGATAAAAGTAAAGAATTTAACTAGTAAGTGAATACTAGATTCATAAACAACGATGTATTAATAGGTCCTACATACTCGTATATATATATAAGTACGGGCAGAGAACGTTAGGATACAATATACCTAAGATATTTAACTTAATGCACGAATGAGGTTAAATATATGTTGAAAAAATCTCAGAGAATGGATAAGATAATGTGAATACTAATAACTAACTAACTAACCATCATACCGTTTCCTCGCAGGGGTAGGCAGAGAGGACGGACCGCCAAACAACTCGATCTTGGCATACACTTCATGCTTCATGCACTTTCATACAACGTCTCATACAGTTTCTTCTGTTATTCCGACTTCTGACATGGCCCGACTCAAGTATATACATATACTAATAATATAATAATAACAATAATAACAAAGCATTTATATAGCGCAGTTTTGTGTTATTTCACTTCAAGTGCGCTAATAATATTAAAAACTTTCATTTGGCAATGAGTTTTTATTACAAAATTTTTATTTTAACATTATTAATTTTAGTAATTGAGAAAAGGGTAACTGCTCAGATACATTTCGGTGCCCGGGGTGCAGAGTAAAGGTTTTTACAAGTGGTGATTGAATGGGAGGATCGATGTGTATGAATGAGTAATGATAGAATCTGTGAAGATATTCAGATTAAAATTATAACGCTTAAAAACAAATGTAAATGTTTGGCTTAACTGGTGCTTATTATTTGTATATTGTTTAATTTTATAATTTAAAAAAAAATCCAAAAGTAGAAATTACAATTTTGTTATTAGGTACACAGAAGTTTATTCTAGAAATAGGATTAAACGGGGCATCCCAGTTAGATTTAAAATATGTCAGTTTTGACTGCTTTATGAACAACGTTTGTTTGTTTTAAGTTTGATTTATTTTTTAATTGAACTGAGATGATCGTAGGAAATGTAATTTTGTATTTTTGATCATTACGAAATATATACTGCTTTAGGTGCGTTAAGGCGAAAGTTCTTTGTAAAATCAATATTTCAAACAATGCGAATCATCTTCAACTCGTGATTAGATCGGGAATACGTTTTGAAAATCGCGGGGCCTGGGGGAATTCCAATAATTTTATATTTCCATCGAAGCAGGAATCGGTAGGTGAGCAAATTTAAAGTTAATGCAATTAAATGGTTTTATGAATTAAAGTCTCCATAAGAATAATGAATAATGTTTATTTTTTTTATTTTTTTATAAATATTAACAACTCCCAAATCGAAACACGATACCGAAAACACACAGAAAAAAAAATGATAGCGGTTGCAGCTGGGATTAGAACCCAGGCCCTCATGGTCTATCCGGGCCCCGAACTCTATGCCAACTGAGCTACGGCTACCCTAATTAATGATTTTTATTGGTACTTCGTCTTCTGAGAACTGCTAATATTATCCTCCATTATTTCTAAATATATATTTTTTGGCTCCCGCCTTTTTATAACTACAAACTTTTACACGAATTTATTTTTAATCGTAATTTTTACATTAAATGTTTCAAAAATAAATCATTTCCTAATAAAAAATAAAATACTTACAAAAACATTAATAAATTTATTTAATGTTTTTAAATCACGAATTCGACCGCTTGAAATAACAAGGTTCCATTTGACATAGGAATATCTTGCGATAATGTTCTGTATAGAAGGTAACATTAAGAATCATTATCGCATAACATTTCCGGGTCAGATGGAACCTTATTATTCCAAGAGGTAGAATTAAACACAATAACATTTAATGGGTGACTATATATTTATATCTGGTCACCAAACACGGCATAAGCCAATTCAAAGGTAGTCTTTCAGCAGGGAGAGTATTTACTAACTACTAACTCTTGAACTATTCATTTCCGGTTATACTCTGTTACGTAACGACAGAAAGATCCCACGAGGACTCTAGCTACTCGTGATTAATAACGGTAAAACGACGCCAGCGCCACGTTTGCCACAACGGCAGCTTGCACGCCCACGCTCCGCACTTCCTTCTCACCCGGCTTCCGAATCACTTCCTTCTTGCCCGCCGCCTACGAGGCAGTTAACGGCGTCTCTAAAACAAAGGCCATTTTGGTAGCCGCAAATTGTAACGCCATATTATCATGCATGCTGGGTTAACGCCCATTGTGCGAGATGCTATCGTTTATAACTACAGAGCACCGAAACATGGTGACTCGCCCATAACTGTAACTTAACGTCAGTGTACTGATGTCCAAACCCGAGACTTCCACCTGGACCCTTTTTGACTAAGCTGACTTTGTATTTCCTCTTATGTGTTGTAACTTATTCGAGTCCCCGTTATCAAGCCCGTTTAGAGAATATCAGAGAGAACAATCTCCCGTAACTTCCATTCGAGGTTAGGTTAGCTGTCGATTATTGTAGTATAATTTACTATGTATGTACCTTCCCCTGAATAAACTCTGAGTCTGAAAGCATTTAGTAGAATCATTTGGCGTAGTATTAGAGTCCCCCGACCCCAATTATAAGACTGCCTGTCGGCCTACGACCCTGCAGAGGAGATTCTTGGCCTGCCGAAACTGAGCTAGTCGAATGTCCAGAGCCGAGCTCCCTGCCAAGACACCACCGCCAGGGTAAGTCTATACGAAGGAATTGTCTCCCGTAACCGCTCTGTCCCAACCTTCCTCCTTTCCATCTCCTTCTCCCACGTCTCCACCTCCAGTCAAATTCCATTTATAACAACTCCAAAAAGAAAGTTGAAGTTACCGAATGATAATATTAGTAAAATAATTATAAATGTACTTTGTTTACACCACACAATTGTTTTCTTCTGTACTATTCTTCACATCTCTTTATATTTAATTATTACACTTTTTTATAGATATGTTATATAACTACAACATGTCAATAGTAGCTTTATTCATAGGCACTTAATATGAACTAAACTTGTCAATTCACTATTCTATAACGGGATTTGGTTCCTAGTTGCAGAGTAAAAGCGTTCCTACATTTTATTGTTAAATAATGTGTGTTTCGAATAAATAAATAAAAAAAAAAAAGTAAAATTACGTTGAGCATTTATTGTCACGTTTAATTAATAAATTGATTCGACGCGACGTAACATAATATAGTGTATATAATAAATTAATAAGATTACTTTAAATGAATTTAAAAACATACTTTATTTATCTACATGTTTCGAAAGCGATGCTTTCATCATCAGGAATATACGAATACATATATATCAATGTATATTTATAAAAAAGTGAATAATAAGTACATTTTTTAATTAATTTATTAATAATGACGCCACAAAGTGAATACCAATCGTTAGAAATCATAAAATAATTACTTTGTTTAAACCACTGTTTTTAATGTATAAATATCAACATATTTCGAAAGCGAAGCTTTGCTCATCACGATACGCAGTACACTATATATTTGTGTAGTGATGGGGAAAGCTTCGCTTTCGAAACTTGTTGGTTGGTATCTATGTATTAAAACAGTGGTGTAAACAAAGTAATTATTATATTTTTTAATAATTACCCCGCAAAATAACTATAAATCTTTTGAAGACGAAGTATATATTTATTGTAATTAAGTTACAACAATAACTAAAATACACGTTTAATATAGTGTACAGTGGTTTATCAACTAGACACATAAAATATATAACATAGCTGTGTAAAGAATAGAAATGAATGGTTGTTAATTTACTATTCTTATAGAAACTTTAATTCATAACAAAAAAATATTGTTTTAATTTAAAATTTGAAAATATATAAAATACACAGTTTTGGTATAAACCACCTCACTAGACTGAGCCTATTCCGAGGTGGTTTAAAATGTAATATGTTTGAAAAACAAAAAAAAAATATTCGAGAAATGTTGATAATTCTTGTCTAATATTCCGTTGACCAAAAGTAGTAGAGTTTTGAGTAAATCTTTGTATGTTTTTTCTAGTAATGCGAGTTTTTTTAATACTATCTATGTTGGTTTAGATAAAGATGAGCTATTATGAGATGGTTATTTTAGTCTATATCTGCCAAATGTCAAATAGTCTTATTAAGGAGTTAGTTAGAGTCTATAATTAGAGGTAGTTTAAGAATTATTTTTATGATTTCTTCAAAAGATTGGTAATCACTTTCAGGCAAAATTATACAATTTATTATATTTATGACTATCAATGAGTTTTCTATATATTCCTGTTTTCTGTGTCTTTATGATTGGGTTTATGCAGATGAAGTACCATCTCTCCATGCTATGGTACCATACTCAATAATGGATTAAGAAACTGCAAAATGAATAATTTCCAAGTGTTGTAATTCGTGAAAGTTTCGTATGGTTCTGAAAGCCCAATCTCGTGTGTGCTATTTAAATCAGTGATATAATTGGAGTTAATATTCCCGTAAAATTATTTCTTGTTTTAATAAACATCCCGGGGTAACCGCGCAAATTTAATAAACGAATTTTGGTGAGAAATCTCCCAACTTTGAGATAAATTAAATTTCCTGAAATTATTCCAATATTCTTTTAGAATGGAACTTTTCAAGTATGGGAATTTTAGATGTTCCAAGTTTTGGATTTATTACGCAATTTTAATGCATGCCTACGATATTCCGCTGGAGGCCGATACATCCAGCCTCCGTAAGAAAATACGAAAACGGAGCTTACCAACCCAGCATCGATAAATATAAGTTATAAAGAATAAGGCACCTCCATCGTCCTCATGTCTAAAGCTTTTGTACAGAATAATCTTTAACACATTTTATTTTTATATATAAAATAACCTGTGTTAAAAAAGTTTATATGTGTAAATTACTGAAGATTGAAATAAAGTTGCATAAAACAAAAAATAAATTCATTAAATTTTTTTTTAATAGTTCAATCCCCTTATTATCTAACTAACTAACTAACCCTTATTATCGTATTAAAAAATATGTTTTTTACCCATTAGTTTTTTCTTATCTAATTTTAATTTACGCAATTTTTCTAAAACGTTAAAAGTTTTGTGACAATGTTTCATAATAAAAATAGCATTAAAATTTAGCATTGATTGAGTACTAAAATCACATACGCTTATAATGTGGAGAGAAAAATCACTAACTAAATTTTTGGTAAACATGAGTTAGACATGTCACAGTAGATCATTTTTTTGATTTTTGATTTCCGCATCTATTGGGAAAGTGGATATCTCCGTAAAAATTCCTTAAATCGATTTATATCTCGAGTATAAGTCACTAACAGCATAGAATCAGTGTTGTTTATTTTCCGAAACCATCAAATCTCTTAGATATTTATCGCATACGAACTATCCATAGTATATTATTTGACCTGATTATCAAGACAATTTGACAGTGTTACGTGACTACGAATCCGAAGCTCGCGGGTTCAAATCCCGGCGTGCGCAAGTAAATTTCACCTAATTAATTTGTGCTGTTTCACAATTCATTAATTAATAATAATATATAGTATATTTGCGCCCGTTCCAGAGTGGAAGATATTCTAAGTATCGCCCTGATGAAAGACCACCATTCAGAATTGAAACGTTGCTTGAAATGGCTTTTAACCGTGTTTGGTGACCAGATCTGAATAGCCAGGTATTTTTCCCCACCATCCTCTTCCCCTTCTCCTTCCCCTTCCCAATACCTTCATCCTCACAATATTTCCCAATTAGGGATGCCATAGTCTCACTAGCTCCAGACGGTTGGGAGCAGTTGAGACTCATGTGCGGTATTTATGTGAAAAAAAAAAAAAATCCATTCTCGCTTATTTCGCAAAACATATTCTCCTTCCTAAAAACTCTCAAACTAAAATCACATAGTGACTTTACGCATTTTAACACAAAATTCCTTGTTTAACTAAAATATGCATGCGAAAAGTCAATTACTAATACTTTCAACTCTGAAAAAAAAGGTACTGCGAAAAATCACTAATACATTAAATTCACTAAATGTACTTTTCGTATTTTTTTATATACTTAGGTATTTTAAAGATCTAGTTGGGCCATTATTACATTGTAAGACTCGAAGACTATTGAATAAAACCAAGACTATAATTTGTTTTTATTAATACCCTTAAATATATATTAAAATCCTTGAATACAATCACAAAACACCCATTATCACAAAATACACATTATCTCAATTTTGTTAGTTAATTACTTTTTACTCCACGGCGACGATATGTATATATAATATCCAAATTAACGATGTAACATTTATGAATTTATTCATGCAGATCTATTATATATAGCACGTACCTAATTTTAGGTACACTCTACAATTTTGTGATTATGTACTGTTACTCACTTTTCTAGGATTATTTGTAGGTTTGTGTATTCTCATGTACTTCCTAACCGTATTTTTTGGCAATAAATACATTTATTCCTACCATGTTTGTATTATCAAATCTATTTTATTTGTTCGGTTTCTTCCTTGTATTTGCCAATATGTTATATCTTTTATGTTTTCTTACTCTTAAATCTGTTTTACAATGTGTACGGCTGCTTCCACGTATTTGCGTAGGTTGATTTGCGAATGATTATCAGAACATAATGCAAATATTTTGGTAAGGTTCGTCTGCGAAATAGCGCAACCATTACCATATCTTATTGTTCTGTAAACTTTAAGATCAGCGTCAAATAACAGGCTAAAAATATGTACTATGTCATTAATGAATAAACAAAACATTGTTGACCCTAAATGAGATCCTTGGGGTACTCCGCTCGATGCTGCAAATGCGTAAGATGTGAACGAATCAATCTTGACCGCTAAGTACCTTTCCAATAGATATCTCTTAAACCATTGCAACATATTACCACTTACTCTCAAATGTATACGTATTAAGATTCTGTGGTTTGCTTTGTCAAACGCTTTACTGAAGTCGGTATATACACAATCAGTTTGATGTAATGCATTCAAGACATTAGATATATCATTCTCGCACAATATCAAATTAGAAAGAGTTGATATTGAAGGGGTGAGTAGTCATTATGTATATTGGCCTTCAATTTATTACTTAATTCTTTTTTACTCTTTTGAAAATAGATATGAAATGACTAAACCTCTATAGATCAGGAAATATACTTGACGAGAGCGACTTCATAAATAACTTATGTACGGGATATGACAATGTATGCATGCAATCAAATAAGAACTTTGATGGACCTTTGTCCTACAGATTTTCGGGAATTGAGACTCTTCAGCTTAGATACAACATTATCCGTAGTTAAAATACAGTCATGTATATCAAGGATCTCATCCGGATTAAAACAGGAGATATTAATGTCCACAGATTAACAGTTTCCTATAGATTTTGGACAGTTTAAATTTGAATGACATACTACTTGGTATAAAATAACCATTTTCATTTCAGGTAGCATTTGAAATAACTATAAAATTGCTCCGTATTTCTGAATACAATTATTTGGTTGTTATTAATATATTTTTTTAAAATTATTAGGAAAATAAACAGGAAATTTCATCCTATCAAAACTTTCGAAAAAAAAAAATTACTTACTCATACCTTAATAGTTCGTGAATTGTATTTATTTAACCCTTCTCTTTCATTGTTATTTCAAAATGTAC
This sequence comes from Halesus radiatus, assembly GCA_022606495.2. Classification (NCBI taxonomy): domain Eukaryota; kingdom Metazoa; phylum Arthropoda; class Insecta; order Trichoptera; family Limnephilidae; genus Halesus; species Halesus radiatus. The sequence goes on along the minus strand of JAHDVE020007840.1, from coordinate 10,291 downwards.
GAAGAAAGATCTATGATTTTCTTCAGAACTATTTTTGTTTTTAGACGAGGTTAAAAATAAACATATTTAAGTTATGTTCAATTCAGAAAATTTGCAATGACGCCCTCCAAAAAATGCATATCAAACATAAGGATTATATAATCAGTTAAAAATATTTAAATAGTTATTCAGAATTTGAACAATTTTGTTTACGTCTTAGTTCAAATAGAGCCTTAAAAAATTTACGAGTAGTTCGTAAAGTTGCCTATTACTTCACTTTCCCTACCAGTTCACCGCGAACTTATTTTCCAGGGCAGCGATTCCGAAATATTCGAGATAAGATACGATACATGGTGATCATTTTCGTCCCTCTAAAAAAGAGGTTTTTATCCAGTAGGCCTTATAATGATAGACTTATTTAAGACATTGAAAAACAATAAAAATGTTTTGAAAACGTTCGTTATCTACCAATGACTACTGACTAAACAAACCTAATGATGATTTATTAAAACGATTTATTGTAAGGATGCAACTTTTTTTACATAGGAAAGACTTCTAGAAATTTTAATATTAGAGTTAAGGAACACCTAAGTTGTTAAAATAATAATTATTATTCCGAATTTGACAAATCACATTTTAGAAACCAACCATTCATTTGATATAAATAAAAATTTTAAATTTTTACACACATGTACAGGTTTACAATTAGACAATTTTGATACACTTAGACATTTACATGGAGTTTACAATTAGACATGTACATGGAGTAGTTACATTAGATCACCATACTAGGCGGCTGCCTGTTTCATGGTGACCAATGGAGTTAAATAATAATTAATCAAACATTTTTTTTTAAAGTAGCTATCTAATTCCTTTTTTAATTTCTTATATAAATTTGTTATTCAATGTTTTATCAATATTTTTTTTAACATGTATTAGTTTCAAGTCTGTAGTTACACGTATGCCTAAATTGTAAATCACTAGCTATTTGTCTCAGTAGTTACTTACTAGCTATAAGTCTAAGTTGTAAGTCAATAATTATAAATCTTACTTGTGAGCCATAAGTAATAATTTTTAACTGTAAGGTCATACATTTAAGTGATAGGTCTTTCATATTATTTGTCAAGCGCCCTTGGGGTGATTTTATCACGAAAACGGCGCTATAGAAGTAAACCAATTATGTCGTATTTCACAAATGAATTTCAAAATATTTGGTTTTGACCAGTAATAATAAATATTTATAATGTTTTTATCGATTTAGTTATAATGCATTTAGTGAATACCTAATTTCTATAATTATCACCTATTTACAGTTGTTTCATAGTCTAGGTAGGTATCTAGTAGCTACGAATAAATCTATGGTACCGTGGAATTCTCAATTGGCTGCAGAAATACTAGTGTCGTGGTTCTTCTGCTTTTAAATGATGCCATTCGCACTTTTTTTTAATTTCTACGTGGACAAAAGTTTTTTAATCTCTTTAATAAAAAACAAAATAATAGTATTCCTCCACGAATTATCAGTGTCAAAAATAGACAAGTTAAGAAGAAATCTTGTTTTTTTCCACTTTATTAATATTGTGGTTCACTTGAACAATATTTGAGAATATTTTAAAAATTTTAACCACCCGAGCTAATAGAAAATTTTTCCCATAGATGAATGTTCGCCTTCAAAACAGTCAAGTTTTATAACATAAGTACACATTAAATGACTTATAAAAATGCTTTAATCCTCAGTCGAAAATGAGATGCAAATTAAGAAGGAATAAAAATTTCATCCACCGAAACAAATATTAGATTAAACACCCTGTAGGAGCGAGGTAGAGAATATAAAAAATGATTACCACGTACATTAAGTTTTACGGCAAAGCAAGCAGATACGTAATATCTGTCTGAGGGGACTCAAATGAATTTTATCTTTGAGTTTTCCATCGCTATTCCAAGCCAGGGAAAACTTTGATAACGTAAATAAAGTCAGCATTTTCAGTGCAACGTTAATATTCTATCCGGAGAAAATTACGTGAAAGAGAAAAACTCTTATTTTATAGATATGTTTCAGGTGGTTTTAGTTTTTTTACTGGCGGTGTTTTGATTTTGTTCACTGGGCTTATCTGTATTTTAAAATAGATATATAATATAGATGTTCAAATCGGAAACAGCGTTGATAAAATTGTTAATACAGAGAAACATATTAATATGTGCAGTCGGGCGTGACTATTGTATGATAAATAAAATAAAATTTGTATAGAATAGCAGGTCTACTTCCACTGTCGTATATTTAATACGTGTAGCGTCATTGGTATTTGAAATGAAATCGGGTATACTTCATTGAATTGTTCTCAGATTATTTAAGAGGATAATATTAATAAAACCCAAATAAAACACGAAACAGATAATAAAAAAGTTATGTCACATATGGTAATCGGACCCAAGACCTCTGTCTTACCGGGATAATTGCTCTACCAACTGAGCTAATGAGACCAGTTCACTTTACGCCGTCTTATATATATCTTATATATGTCCGTCCATAGATATCATCCCTCAACTTCAAGACTTTTTTTCGGTTTCGTATTTCATATAGGATTGGTTAATATTATTTTCTTCAATGATTAAATATTAAATTGATGTTTATAAGCTTCAATATGTTATTAAAATAAATTTAATGTACTCAGATTAGCCTAAAATTGAGGATACTGGTGAGTGAGTATAATATACTTACTTATTTTTCAATATTTCTTACTGTAGATAACTAGGAGATAAAACCTTATTTTGCAAACATAAAGAACACCCGTTTTTAATTGATGTTGACAGCTCGGAACAAGTCGTTTGTTTGTAACACTTAAATGAAAATATTTATCGTCTGCTTCTATTTAAACATCATAAACTAACTAACTAACGAACTAACCATCACGCCGTTGCTGCAGGGGTAGGCAGAGAAGACGGACCGCCAAACAACTCGATCTTGGCATACACTTCTTGTTTCATTCTCATTCATTCGTCGTTTCATACATTCTCTTCTATTATTCCGACTTCTCACATGGCCCCATTCAAGTATTTGATTCACTTGATCGTGCCATGTCTTCCTCGGGCGTCCCCGGCTTCTTCTTCCATTCACATTCGCGTCATACATTCGTCTTACACTCCTTTCTTAGTTCATTCGCTCCACATGCCCAAACCATCTAAGCGTCCCTTTCTTAATCTTACTCATTACGCTTACATCAGCCTTGCATTCTTTACTTATTTCAATATTTTTCACACGATCATACATCGTTTTACCACACATTCGTCTCAGAGATCTCTTTTCTACGGTATTCAGTTTACATTCATCCTTCTTCTGCCAATTCCACGCCTCACTGCCATACATCATTATGTCCCAATTTATCCATAAAATGTAATTAAACTTCTCTCTTTATCTATTTGTATTTTTTTGTGAATATTTGAAAAATATCCGTTCTTTGCCGGAGGTCTCAACTGATTCGACATGTCTCTAATTATTCCAATATCTCTATGAACATAATACACACGGAGTTGGTATTAAGATGTTCCCTAGGAAAAATCCATTTAGGTATTTATTCATAGAACGTAACCGAAAAAAAGTTTTTAATATACGTATATCTTCATGCGTTGATAACTTATCGAGTGGTGTGGTAGTGAGGGAGAGTGGTACGGGATATCGCTCACCGTGCCACGATGTGCGGTAGTAACCAGCGGTTGTCGGCTTAAATGGACGATCATGCGTTTTATGCATGGCCGATGTTTTTCAATCGTTATCATCACTTATACAGAATATTTTACTTATGGACATACGTACATATATGTACTATTATTAAAATGATTTACATAAGTAATAAATATAAACTGTTCATTGTTATCCAATAAAAAAACATAATAATGTGTGTGTAGCCTGTACACTAGGTGTACGGCACCGGAGCTCTGGGAATTTTCTAGCATCGCAAGGGAAGGGGCATGAAAATTTCATAATAAGCGTTTTCATATTTTTAGCATTTAAATTAACTCAAATAAAAAAAATAATTACGTTGACCTTAAAAATGCATAATTACATTACGCCAAAGAGCTTTTTCTGGTTCTGACTTTAGATAAGACCAAAAAATAAGAAACAAATAGGCGATTATAGATAGATAGATAAATTTATTTAAAATCAAAAACGTTTTACATTACGTACTGGTCATTACTTACTATGGGAGTTTAATGGTAAAGATGTTTCCAAGTTGTGCTAGCTTGGGGCATGTTATAGCAAGTAGTCTACTTCCGTATAGGAAAATAATTTTGTGTAATATAAAAATGGGATATTTTGTGTACATATAACGAAGATACGTAAGTAATATAAAGTTTTAAGATAAACAATAAAAGTAAAATAAAAATACTTACCAGAGTCTGAATTATGAGTAAAACAATACAGGAGTTAATAAAAATTAACCCACATGTAATAATTTTAGATAATTAATTAATAAAAACAGGTTTAAACACTCAATACGTACATTTCTTATTATTGTGTTTATTTGGTAGAACTCAGTTTTATTGATTTTTTATACAAATTCGAATAACTAATGTTTTAAGTTCTTGAAGTATTTTTTTTTCTTCATTTTTATGACAGCTGTTACGGTGTTCGAAGCCATTTTCAAACTGTACTCTATAATAATAACTAAAATACTTGCAGGAATTAAATTTGTATTATAAAATTTGATTTTCTTCAAATAAAAATAAATATTGAAAATAATGTTATCGGTTAAAAATAAAATTTTTATAATCTGAACCAATCACATTATTTGGAAGTTATCAACAATCAGTGTAAAAATTATCAACAGGTTACGATTGTATTCATCACTAGTTGCAGGTACCTAACAATCACGATTAATAGGCAGTTTCAACCCGCCCGGGTCCGTTTGGTTTCCAATCCCCGTCGCTGCAATTGTCGCCGCAGTCGGCCGCCATCGCTCCCTCTCTTAATGCGGAAATCGTACGTGAACCTGTCGAATAAATCGATTCTTAATTTCCTGTGTTCTCAGGTCTCGATCTGCAGGGATGAAAGAGCTTTTGAAGTTGAAGTATTAAAGTAAACAATGAAGTTCTTGTGAACTTTAACTGAATTTAATGTTCAATTTATAATTTTAATTATTTTATTGAAATTTAAAAACCTCATTGTAATATTTAATCATTGAAGACGATAATATTAACATAACCTCTTCGATGATTGAATTTACCCATGAACAATTAGCAAGAAATGTTAACACAATCATACTTCATTTTCAAAACAACATACTCATGATTTAAATCTATTATAATCAGAGCTCATGCATAATACCCATATCCTGGGATGTAATAAGATTCTATTAAACATTTTCGTGTTTCATCACATATTTATGTATTTCAGTTATTTATTTAGGCATACACATTTTATTACAAGTGATAAGGTGGGGATATTAAAATTTACTTTGTTAGTATCTATTACTATGTTCATAAAATAAGTTAATGTTTTTTTTCCGAGATGAGAATTCTTCTTTTTTTTTTTTTTACATGAATACCACACAAGAGTCCCAACTGCTCCCAACCGTCTGGAGCCAGTGAGACTATGGCATCCCCAATTGGAGAATGTTGTGAGGCTGAAGGTATTGGGGAGGGGAAGGAGAAGGGGAAGAGGAAGGTGGGGAAATACCTGGCTATTCAGATCTGGTAACCAAACAAGGCTAAAAGCCATTTCAAGCAACTTTTCAATTCTGAATGGTGGTCTTAAACCAGGGCGATACTGAGAGTATCTTCCACTCTGGAACGTGCACAAATATACTATATATTATTTTTAACTTAATTAATTGTGAAAAAGCACAAATTAATTAAATAAAATTTACTTGCGCACGCCGGGATTTCATTTAATATGACATATAATATAAGCATTAAAATAGGTTAAGAATAATATGTATGTATGTATTTAATTAATGTAATGAGTAGTTAAGTTAAAAAAGGGTAAAATAATGTATTTCTTTTAACCAAATAAATAATTAAATAAAATAAAAATTATATCACTTCTTCGGGCAATATTTTGTTTAAAACTCTATTTAAAATATGAATATCAAAATGTATTTATTAATTTATTTTATGCCTTGTTTTTTTCTTGATTTGCTCTTATAAAAAAATTCTAATATTAATTTGTTATTGAATACATCATTAAAAAAAATTCAGTTATTTTTACAATTTCAATTAATTACTTACCTACTTTCATCACTTATTTTTAAAAAAATAATATATTTGTAATTTGCCTATTCTTACGTTATTATTTGTTTGTTATTGTAATTATTTCTCAGTATACTGGGTATTCTGATGAGGGAAGTCTTACTCCCGAAACATGTTGATATTTATATATTTTAAATAGCGGTTTTAAAAAAAATTATCCATTCCCTTTAATTTAAGTATGTTATGCGAAGAAAGTTTTACTTTTTAAGTTTTGTTTTGTATGTTAGTGAATAAACAAAAAATGTTTTAAGTATATCGATTTTTCGTAGTCGGTATATGTGGTGATTGCGCGAGTAATCGGTGAGTTCTTTGCTGCATTAGTGTCGCTCGCTTCTTCGTGAAGAAGCGTAGTGTGCCTGGTATGCCTCGTTGGAACATTTAAACCAACGAGGGTTAGCAATACGGAACTATCGATTTTATTATTTAGCAGATTATGTAGAAACAATGGATCTGATAATGTACGTATTTTTTGTAAAGTTAACATTATATATTATATTAAGTATTATTGCACGCATAACCGAGAGATAATTGAATATTCAAGGATCTAAAACAGAAACCATAATACTGTTATGCGCCTAGTTTGGAATCGAAAATCATGTATATTTTTTACCAAAACTTCTAAATATGAATGAATTAAAAACATTTTTAAAAACCCCCTCTGAAAGAAGAGAATACAGTAGGTACCTATTTAGATTGCAACAATTTTTTTTTTCAATAATAATAATAATAATAAATGTTTATTCCAGTATGTGGGGAGGTTAGTGCAGTCCCACACATTCCATATAAAATATACATGCAATAGTTATAAAAATTAAAAAAAATATATATATATACAAAATATGTACAAGAGAGACAGTAGTAAGGTGATACACCACATGTAAAACAAAAATTAAAATAAAATAAAGATTTAAAAAAAAATATATATATATATATATAAATAAATAAGTATATATAACAATAAACAAACAGGTAATTTGCCGAAATTTACTCTGAAACATTTGTGTTAAGTTGAAAAACACTTTCAAAATTTGTCAGTAATATATTTGCATTGGCAATATCCTGGAATATAAAACATAACTAGGGTGTACCTAAGCGTAAATTCATTTGAAGGATGGAATGGGAAATATTTTTACTCCGGGAAAGAAAATATTCGCATAATATATGTTAGCATATATCCTCAGAACAAAATGATTAATATAATTAAATAAGAAGTTAATAAACTTCATCATTGACTAAATATTACATTGAGGTTTAAAACCTGTAAAATTAACTAAGTTATTCCAATAAAGGGAATATTCATTGTAGACTTATAGAAAGTCAACAGAAGTTTTTATTTTTTTTATGTCATATACAAGAGTCCCAGCTGCTCCCAACCGTCCAGTGAGACTATGGCATTCCCAATCGGGGTATTTTGCGAGGCAGAAGGTATCTATAAATCTTACATAATAATAAAAATGACGGAAAGTAAACAGATCTCTTTAGCATAGTAGTTAGAGTGCTGTCCCGGTAAGATAGAGATCCTGAATTTGATTCTCAGATGCGACCGAAACCTTGTATTTTTCTGTGTCTTTTTTGTTTCATATTTCATTTGAAATTTCAGAAAAGTTAACTTTCGATAAAAAAAATTTTTTTGGTATTTTATTGGGGGAGTACTATAGATATTCATAACAAAACCAGATCTTCCGCAGCTCGAATATCCAGGAACTATTCCCATTAGACCCCTCGTGTGTGGTGTGCTTGAAGATGAAGGCGTTAATATAACAAAACACAATTTCCTTCAGTTCCCAGCTCCGAATGGTAGAACACAGCGTGGCGACGTAAGGAGATTGAATGCTAAAATTTATGTTGTTTGCTTTCAGTACAAAGTTAGCTATGAGCTTAAATGAATATTATTTTTCTTGATTTAATAATACATGTTTCATTGGAGTTTTCAAATAGGATGGTAAAATTATTTGTCTTTAGATTCACTGTATTCAGATTGTATTCACTCCTCAACACACAGTTTGCGCCATTGCACATTGTTATTATTTCTATGTTCATAATTGTAATGCACTGTTTTAACTTGTTTTATGTAAAAGCCCTAAGGGCGTAAATAAATAAGTAAATAAATAAATATGCACTGTAATTATAAACTATTAATCTCACCTCTTTTATTATTTGAATACGTTTCTTTTGATTTAAAAAAAGTCTCAAATTCTTTGAAACTATTTGTTGTAAAAAAAACATCTTGATTAAGTAATGCTGATAGTAAGGGCATTGTATTGAGTTGCTATTATTTATACATTAATTACACAGTGGCGTGCGTGTCTCTGGCTTGGTTCTAAACTGAAGAATTTGTTGATTCAGCGACAGCCGAGAGGCTGCCACCCTTTTCATCAGCGATTCCGTAAGTAAAGAAATGACAGCACGTCTTGTTTTCAGAAGGTTGCGAGTTCATATCGCGTCGGGTCGTCACTGTGGCTCCATACTATGGTGAAGAGTACATTTATTTACTGACATGTATTATGCTGACGTCAGTAGCCGGTGGGATACCGCGTCAGCATTTTCGAGACGAAGAGAAATATTAATATGTCATTTACGAGGAATGTATTTATTGACACAATCATAGACTGATTTACAAAATCTAATATAACATCTTTTAAATAATGAATATTTTTACTGCTGATGGATTTGTCCTCTGTTGATCTCTACTGCTGCGTATGCGATATTGGGAAATTTATCCATCCAGGTGACCGGCAGCGTGCAGTCGTTAACCCAGCGAATTCCCCACATCAGTATATTGAGGTAACTGGCTCCTTGAACTCGGTGCAGTTTCAACACAATTGTCGCAGTATTGCGAGTTTATTAATTCTAGTATATTGACCTCTACAGAGGTTTTTTAGGATTTATAATATTTTCGTTTGCCATCATAAATTAATTGAAATTGTTAACACGGCTACATAAAAGAAATGCTTACCACTTTTCCACTTTTTGCATATAATCACTGTTATTATTATGTTTTCGTACGTTAGTAATGCGTCTTCATGTCAGAGAGAAGACACGATAACTATGTTACCTCATTGAAGGCAGATAGACGATAATACGCCATTATTTTCTGCGCAAGGGGATATATAAGGCTTCGAAGATAAATAAAAACCATTTCCTTTGGGTTACAAAATACTAAGTAAGTATATAATACAATTTTGTGTAATTATGCCATAAAATACAGCAATGCAAATAAAACTAAAGTAGAACAAAAATATAAAAAAAATAGTGTCATATTACATGGAATGTGTAACTTCAATAAAGTTCAGCAAACTTTTTACAAAAATATTTCATACACATGAAAAAAGCATTGATATAACGTTAAAGATAATAAATAAAAATTCACAATTACTTGAAAATGGACAAACACGTGACGAGAGTTTAGGCAGGTACTGGATGTTGAAATTTCATGATGATATTTCAGTTGAACTTCATTAGAAACATCCGTAATATCCTCAACATAAACGACATTCAAAAAGTATGTAGTACATGATAACTGGATGGGGATCTGCCTTGGGTACTCATTCAGAATGGCTTAACGTAGCCCAAAAAGGAGTTCTAAAGAGAATTCTGAAAGTTCCGGATAGAACCGAGTCAGACAAAAAATTCAAAAAACTTAAAAGTTTTCAATGTACAAAAACTTTACTCAAAAAATGTTTTATAAAAACTCAAAATATATCTGAATTCTTCACTACATAAAATAAATGCTAAACCAGCGTAAGAAGCCAAAATTTAATGGTTATTCCTAAATTGAAAACATCTTTTGGACAGAGAAACATTAAATTTCAATACGTATAATGCCACACGAAATCAATAAAAAATTGAAAAAAAAATTAATAATAGCAATAAAATACTATAAATTTCTTAAATAAATTTGAAAGAAAATAAAATAATGAAAAAAGTTCAAAAAATAAAATTAAAAAAACTTTTTTAATGCGTAAATATCAACGTGTTTCAAAAGCAACCCTTTCCTTATAAGGATAAATAATAGAAATTTGTATGTTTTTAATCATTGAAGATAGTATTAACAACTCCCAAATCGAAA